>QNGE01004911.1:0-52433 GCA_008508345.1 Paragonimus westermani | reverse complement strand
GTACCTATCGGAAATGAGCCTGGCCGTGGCCCGGATGCCAGGTTGGGCGATGTTGTGTAGCTTGTCGAACACGCGTCGTCGGAAAAGAATAGGACCTACTGGACGTGGATGTCCAATGGAAGTATCGCACAGGATGATGTCTGCAGACGCTGGAATGAGTTGATCTATCAGCCATAGAGCTGATTGTTAGCAGAAGACGCGGAACTAATTCTCCGAACGTTGTGCGTTGGCAATGGCTGTCAAATCGATTGAGTCGTGACAAAATAGTGCCGACACTCGGGATAAAGCGTCAGCCACAACGTTGTCGCTGCCAGAAACATGGCGTACATCAGAGCTAAACTTCGCGGGGCGAATATCACTCAGACCTACTGCGGGGAGCAAAAACCAAAGGTTTGTGGTCGGTGAAAATCACAAACTGGTTTCCCCAGAGGGCAGGTCGAAAGTGACGAACGGCTGAGTAAATTGCTAACAATTCTCGACCGAATGTGCTATACCTTGTTTCAGCCGGAAGTATACGTCTGGAAAAGAAAGCGATCGGTGTCCAGAGTCCATCGACAAACTGTTGAAGTACGGCGCCGACTACCGTGTCTGACGCGTCAACAGCTTTACTTATTTTCTCGGCTGAGTTGAAGTGGTGAAACATAACGGCGGTGGCTAACGCATCATTGATTCTATCGAACGATTCAATGACTGTCGTTGACAACTCTACGACTACGTTGACACGGCCGCGGAGTAAATCGGTTAAAGGCTGAATAAGCTGAATGCAATATGGAATAAACCGCCTATAGTACTTGACCATCCCGTTTAATGAACGAAGAGTAGCGTGGGTCGTAAGACGGGGAGGATCTCGGATTACTCCCACCTTATCGGTTGACGGTTGAATACCGTGCTGGTCAACGTGGTGCCCTAAAATGTCTCTACCGCTGGCCGGCCAAAAACACTTTTCCGCAATGATCATTATGTCAAAAGTTGCCAATCTGTCGAAGAGCTGTCGCAGATGAATCTGGTGTTCTTCTTCGAAAGCGCTTGCAACTAATGGGTCGTCGATGTAGGAGTGGACGAAATCCGGACCCCGTGTGACGTCGTCGATAAAACGCTGAAACGTCTGTGCAGCGTTTCGCAAACCAAACGGCATATGTAGAAATTCGGATAAACTGAATGATGTGATGACGGCTGTCTTTGCAACATCCTCGTCCGCAACCGGGATCTGGTGGTATGCGCGCACCAGATCAATTTTCGAGAAAACACAAGTACCATGGAGGCTAGCCCTGATGTCCTGTATATGCGGAATCGGGTACCTGTCGGGTACTGTGGCGTGGTTGAGCGAACGATAATCTCCACAAGGGCGCCAATCGCCCGACGCTTTAGGGACCATGAGGAGTGGAGAGGCCCAAGGGCTATTGGACGGGCTCGAGCATGTGCTCCAAATCAGTGCGGGCTATTTTTGAGCTTGTCTGGTGTCAACCTGCGAGCTTTGACGAACACCGGCGGGCCTGTCGTGACTACGTGGTGCCTCCTGAAACCTCTGATGGCAGGCAAAGATGAAGACTGTTGAAAAGCAGTCGGATACCTATCGATTAGTAAACTAAAGGGGTTTAGTTTCGTAGAGCTTTGGATATACAAGACTGATTAATACCCTATATGTCAAAATCCCAGGAACCGTAAGCTTTGTCGTTTGATCGACTAGACGGTGTCGTCTGGAATCTATCAAAAGTTCGATGCTGACAATCGGTGACCGTGAAAATCCAGCGAAAAAGCCTGCGGAGACCTAAATTAAGTGTGTGAAGGCGCTGACCAAACAGTTTTATAGTGATTCCGTTGGCCGCGCCAAGATTCAAAATTGATGATCTGTTTAGGTCGTGGGCCTAGGTGGTAGGCGTTAGTTTCTCGAGCTGGCGTGACACCCACGATCAATTGCACGTCTCCTGCTTGTTGGTATGACATGCCACTCAGTGCTTTGTTGATGTCTGATTCCGTCAGCCATCACAGAGGGTCTGACCGGCTTGCAATTATGACGGTTTTCATCAGCCATCACCAGTGTTCTGACTAGATTGTTCTGGTGAATTTGCCTCCTAACACAGTGCTACCCAGCCAACCTAACCACCACTCCCATCCATTTTTATAACGTCCACAATCGGTAAGTGTACCACCTCGTCTCCAATATCCGGCCGTATCCATGTCGTTGTGAGCGCCATGATTTCAATTTGCCTTCTCCATGAGGAACCCTTGGCTTCAGGAGCTCACTCACTCAACTTGAAACTTTTGTGTTCCACGCGTTACTGCAAAACAGCCCGTTATTGTGACCTGTGGACATATAGCCGCTGTAAGTTTAGTTGATGGTTTAGTTAAAATTTGGCTGTACCCTGCTGGTTAAGCTTAGGAGCGGGTATACTATTAGAAGAAAATTGTTCAGGGTGGCCATTGTTCACCTAAACAACATCGGTTTCGGAAGCAGACTGAATGTGCTGACCCATCTGGTTGCCTTCGTTTGCTTGGAAGCGTTTTGAAAGCGCAGATGTCTCCAGGCAGTGCTACATAGTCAGAACCATACTCTATTTAACAGACATGAAAAATTCCACCTTCATCAGCTTGGTGCGTCCGAATAATGAGCTAGATAACCAAGTGTTTGAACTTATCAAAATCCTGCTAGTTCTGTACACATGATTGTTGCAGATCACTGCTTGAATATGTGGAGACTTGTGGGGGAGTTTTAGAGAGCAGAGTTGATGTCAGTATAATCCTTGACTCGTAATTCCTTTGCTGTGTGAGGCAGTACGAGCCTCGGAGCCAAAATCCTTTCGGTGCCAATGTGCACCATTTAGTTCGTGTCCTCCAGTACAGGCACGACGACGTTGTGTTCCGTGTCTCAAACCTCCACTTGTTTTTACATGTCAGAGGGCCTGACGGCTTTTGGTTTGGTCGTGAACATGACCAATGACAGGCCCACCAAGAGTGAGATAATTTGTGCGTGTGTGGAGGGGGAGTGGGTGAGAGAGGATTGTACAGGCACCTGTGGTGTCGACATGATTGGGATGGTCCACCGTGCCAGGTGCATTACGAGTAAATACGTCTGTTTCACGAGGTCACTTTGCGTTTCGGATTGTAGGGTGGAAAGGTCGAGAGACATCGGACCACGTTGAGGTAACACATACGAAGTGTCGATGCGGTAATTAGCGCGGACAAACGGAATGTGTCAGTTATGAATGTCCTGTCCAAAGTGACATCTACAAACCCTATGATCCTTTTGATACTGCTGTGTTCACCAAATCATTCGTTCTATCTTCTTTTTTCAGAGTCTCAAGCCCTTAATGCGACGGTTAGCTCAAGCGGGCGGCTTAGCTTTACCGGCTTCTCCATCACACATTGTCACCTGTGCGGTTCCATTCACAGTTGAAGCGTCAACAACTCCGCCAGGGTGGAGGCATCTTTCTACCCAAGACACTTCTGTCCGACCAGATGACTGCCGAAATGCGGTGGTTCAAGACAAGACTACTGAGCTATCAAGCAGAAGGGAAGATCCGGGAGTAGTTGAGAAGAATTTCGATCGACTATTTGCCCACAGGTAAAAATCGTTCTTCAGCCGTTTTGGTTGTAATTGGCTGTTACCTGCTGTGGAAGGACAGCTAAAAATATGAGCGGCGTCATCAGTAAGGATTCTTTGGTTAGGCTTATGCCGGATACTATTCCGCATTTATTACAAACGGAAAAGAGACACTCAACACTGTCGTCTTTTAACGTTTCGTAATGCGCAACGGTGATTTGCGGTTCATATGCCTTGTGGGTTTGATGTTGGCAATCGGTAAAACGGGGCTGTTGTTGTCTAGAGCCAACGAGTTCAGCACACTTCACTTACCGACTCACCCCATTTTTGATGGCCGCCATAAATTGATCTTTTCCTAGAGCCACGTAGGAAATAATAAACGGGATTGCTCATGCTTCTTTGGCAAGAAGCATGCTAAACACTGATCCCGAACGTGTTACTGGGCATCTGGCGATAAGGCCACTCTGAAGAATGTTCCATTAGAAGTGAGGCGAAATTGCGATGACACGCAACTTCGATGAAAGCGGACCGGTGAAAATGAAGACCAAAGAACGCGCAAACGGAGTCCGTCAGAATTATGTGGTCGTGATTAATTTGAGATCAGTGGTGTTGACGTCTATCTCCAAAAACTGTTCAAGTTTCCGCGTGCATCACTCGTTTGCTTTCCGCTGACTGCAACAGATTGGTGAGACGAAGTCTTCACTTCAAGTTGGAGTAGAGCAAAAACACTACGATGTT
Source organism: Paragonimus westermani (assembly GCA_008508345.1). NCBI lineage: Eukaryota > Metazoa > Platyhelminthes > Trematoda > Plagiorchiida > Troglotrematidae > Paragonimus > Paragonimus westermani. Next base: position 48,154 of record QNGE01004911.1, on the reverse strand, counting down.
CAAGCCCGCAGCTGTTGTGGAGCCGTTGACTAAAATTAAATAGGGTCATCATCAGAACACACTGCTAAAGCGGTAACCTACAGTCCCTTCAACCTGACAGAGAAGAACTGCGCCTACTGTAGAATCTAGAAACGGAAGGTTACAATGAAAGGGAAGCTAAATAATAGTTATTCCAATGAAGCCGAATCGAAAATGGAAGTCACAATAGTAAAATATTTACCACTTGACACAGAAACGTATTAACTGTCATCGCTCGTGGTCACACAAAACCACAACGCGATAATAGTAGTAATGACCAAACATTTTGACGGAAATATTGCTACACCTGAACATGATGGCCTGAAACTTCGATTGTTTTACGCGGTGTAGGCGAATGCCGTCCGCCAACAGCTTTCTAGTCTCAACCCAAAGTCAGAAGCCAAGCTGTCCACCACGACATCCATGGGGACTTGTCGCAGTAGCTTGCTAAGTGATTTCAGTAGGGAATCGTCAGCATATCTACTGGCAGAGGGCGAGCGATATACATCAGTCACGAGGCAGGTGTTACCGTGGCTATCCTGGACCAGACGTGACTTCGTGTCTGAGATAGGTTGTGAATTAACGTCGTCTACGTGTAGCATCCACAGGGATTCATTAGCACACAGGGCGGAGCGACTCATCAGATACTGCCCTCGGCCCTCCGGCAGAAACTACACCCGACAACGGTTATCTCTAAACGAATGAATTCTAGCCGCAGCCGGGTCTGTACCTTCTTAACCGACAGTGGTTTACAAAACCAGCAATGAAATATGGGCTCGTTTGATTTAGTCAACGAACTTTGAGCGGGCACGCTTCCAAGCGTGAACACGAAAAATGATGCCACGTTCATTTGGAGACATTGGGATGTTTATGGAAAGTGAAGTGCTTCTTGGAGCTACATCGACCCTCCAGGGTCGGTAGCGGCAAGTTTCCAATGAAGACTGCCTCGCATCTGTCGAATTCTCTTTTGAAAGATGGAAAGAGGCTGGTGTGATGAGGATCTCCGAAGGGGATTGCCCGCACTCTGGCTTCTCTGCCTTCACGGTACTCTCACCTCCCGGATATTTGACGTGGAAAGGAGGGCTAGATTCGTTACTGCGAGTGGCGAAAGTTGTCACACGTCATTGCTTCTGCAAACAGGACTCATGGTAACCCAGTTTTTTATTTCGTGATGGTGGAAGGAACTAGGGGACGATAAACTCGCGAGTCCACAAATGGCATTTCGGGTTGGTTAAGATTGCCGAGCAAAATATCTCACTGTTCACCGTCGTGTTGGAATCCAATTAAGTTACCCCCTTCGCGGGTTTTGGGGATTCAATGAAAGATAATACAAATATAACAGCTATATTAGTGACTGTTCTCATATGGCTACTTTGGAGAACAGGATAGGTCGTATATTACCCCAGTCTTACTAACATCTATCATGAGGGAGTGCGATGAATGCAGAATTGGCTATTCCACTGGAGCACGTTCCTGTAAGGATGCCCCCAGAGACTTATACCGACTAGTCGTGCCTGATCGTGACGACAGAAAGTACGTGTTTGCTTCCACACTCCGCTATCACCACGGTTCTGCGTGCGCTCGTCTTTCGTGCAAAATCGGCTACTATTCAGTCTTCCAGACCAACAGGATTGGTTTCGGAGGCATCAAAGAAGGTTAGACATCGTGGAACCCCGGACTGTTGGAATTTCGTTGCTGCTGCTAACCGATTGCCGCGTGGTGCCGGTGGCACCCACCTTTGGGCGTAGGGAGTAGAGATCGTGTCAGAGTAGTCAGTTTGGCTCTACTATCAAATATAAGTCTTCCTCTCATACGTAATGTGAACGGAGAAGCCTTCAGTTTTGTTGAAGATCCTACCGTTTCTTCCTCGCGTGCCCGCAAGAGACTAGCCGGCGACACGATTTCGAGGTCGCCGACTAACTTTTCCATTGTGACTAAAACTTGGGGTAACAAAATCCTACCGGAATTAGTTTTGAGGGTGTGTGGCAGTGTGGAAACCCACGAGTGGGTCTTTTTAAATGTCCCTCAATTTGTGCAACTGCCGTGGTGAAAGGACCAATGTTGTTCTTAGCAAAGGAAGAAGTTAAGGTTGGCAGCTGTTTGGGCACACGAGATTTTTTAATATGATGTCTTTAACCTTCGCATCGACAGAGGAAGTGTTGAACTGTGGATAAGAGTATGATACGTGGAACGAAAAATTCGCTAGGTGATGTGAAAGGTGGCAGATTTGATTAATGCCAAGATTACTATGAATTTCCTTGTTCATCGCTGAAGACTGGTACTGTGGTGTGACCGATACAGCTTGCAATGGTTTTCGTATCACACACGTAAGTGGACGGCTTCTGAATATTTTTACAATAGCGAGAATGTCTTCCGTAAGTGATTAATGGGTACAACGCGTCGCCCGACGTCGCCACTGCTCTGCAGCTTTATCAGCGACTGATAAAAGCGTTTCAACCAAACCAGCTTGCCATATTCAGCATTCAGCAAGATTCTGTTAAGCATGCACTGACATACAATGAAGGACCGGACTCGTAAGATTCAGGTTCAAGTTACACATGTTGGAAGTGGTTGTTGCCAGCCAAACGTACCTGAAGTTTACCAGAGAAAGGCAGTGAGATCTGTGAATAACTCACGCGAGTGAAGAAATATTGTGATTTTCACCGTATCTATTTCCCACCGGTGTTTTTCATTACATTTTTAGTAATAAGCTGTACAATTGCGCCTTAGAGATAAACGCTCGATTTACTTATTTCGGGTGACAATACTACTGCATCGAATCTGGCTCTGGGATTGAGATAATTTAATTATTTCATTTCTGTATACCTGGAATCACCAAAATCAGCGTCACGGACCCCTTCAAAATCTTACCATGAATTCCTGCTAACCTGAAATTCTGAGTGGCCATAATTCGTCGCAAGAACTCGAGGAGTAATTAGAACGCTTCGATATGTGATGTCTTACTAAGAAGGGGCTGAAGGCGAAAAAGAAATCCGCCAAATTCCTCACCGTGGTTGGTAATGATGAGTACAGCTTGGTGAAGGACCTGTCATTACCTAATACACCAATTCCTTTCGCCCACAAATTCTCAAGTAAGCTGATGTAAATTTTGAAACAGCTGAACAATCCATGTTCCATGTCCTCGTTAGAAAAGAGAATCGGGATATCGGACAGTTCATTCTTGAACTCCAGACACAGTTACCTCGGTGTAATTTGAAAGACAATTTACAAACCTAACATCGTGACCGTTTGAACATTGGAATAAATATGCGTGACCTGCAGCGAAAAAATTTTCATTGTCCGAGTTTCACTTTTCGGTCGGCTGGAACGTTATGTGGGCAGTATCAAAATCCCAAAGCCGTTGTAGAAGGAGGATCGATGATTTTATGCAACAACTGTGTGAGATGATCAGGTGGTCAACAAAAGCGACGTTCCAAAAAGTTAAACACTCGAAATGCAACTGATAATATACCTGTGGCTGACTCATTTGCTACCCGACGGGGGAAAGCTGTAAGCCATATGGTAGCAAACATTCTGGATTGACTTGTTGAATTCGTAGCGAGAAGTGTCGCAGGCGTGATGAAATCAGCCACCTCCAATCCGATCCCCATAGTTCACTATCTTCGTTTACACATTGCACTTGCTGCGATGATAACTTGAGCCCCGAATGTCATTTTATTGCTATTGATGTTCACCCTGTTGATTCTGTTAGTCGTGTTGAACGCTCATTTCTTGTTGACAGCGGTAGCGTTTAACCATTGTGTTGAGTTCTCTGTTGAGTTTGTGAACTATGTGAAGACGGTAGTTGTAAGAGCGGCTCACGATCAACGGATTCCATCTACAGAAGAGTCCAGCTGATGTTGAGCCAGAGGGTAACGTGCATTAAATTCATGGATCAAAAGATTTTTCAAAGTTCCATTCAAAATATGAGAACACTCTTGGTTTGTCACGTTTTTCAAACACTGCCATCTATTTACAAATTTGGTATAATTGAAATTGTTTGGCCGCCTGTCTGGACTCTCTGGCTTGTTCGACTGTTCATGGACACAATAAGAACTTCCGGTCGCTGGCTAGCTGGTTGGTTGTGCTGTGCTTTTTGTTGTGCTCCGCTTATAGCTCATTTTTTCACAACAAACTCCGTTGTCCGTCATTCGGTTAGTTGGTTTAGTTATTTTAGAGAATAGGCGTGGTCACAAACGTAGAAACGCTCCAGTCCTCTGAAAAATTAGGCTTTTCTATAGGTTTCATTTGAGGAGGCTTCCAGTGCGCGGGCAAATTCCAATAATTTTTTCTTGTTGTTCCGGTGTAACATCCTGCCCTCTGGTTTGAGTATAACACCTGCTATACTTCAAGATGTTAAGAACACCATTAATGCTAATCCAAGGGACACTTCCATCTATCAAGAGAGTATCGTTGTGCCTGCGCCAACCATACCTATTCAGGATGTTCGATTATATGCTTTGTTCGAACCTTTTTCCTCTTTAACCGTTGCTGTCAATTCCTCCAGGGGCACTTACGCTGTGTTTACATTCTTGTGTTTAGGGCTTTTTTTGATGAGAATGATTATTCTCTTGATTTCCATCACTTTTCACTCCTATCTATGGCATGCAATCCAAGGACTTTTGATGAATTTCGTTTCTCAGTGGACTGTCTTGGGTATTATTTTGTTTCACTCCTAAATTCGCTGATGAGACAATATTCTTTGACGTTAATCAAAAATGTTCACTTGGAGTGAAGTACATAAATGAAATCCCCCAGTTCTGTTGAATTTTCTGTCTTCCGATGCAGCACTGCGTACGTTCTCTTCAAAGTTGACTATTGATACGTCGTCAACGAGTATTAGAGCTGTGGTAAAACACCAGAGTGACTGTGATTTAACGTGCAAACGCTCCAGTTGAGCAGAGGTTGGATATGGGCAGGTACAGAAAGAAGTATTGGGTGTTTTCTGGGAGGTCACCACGCTTCACAAATACTTGTGCTATGTCCTTTTTACTGCGGTCAACGATCGCGAAGCCCCCAAACTTATATGAAACATTAACAGATCTGTTGGTTCTTCTGCGGCGATAGTTCGGCGATGATGTGTTGCTCTGGCTGTGTACTCATGAAATATCCAGCATCGCAGTGGAAGATTCACCTCTCATGCTGATAACTAACCTCGGTATGTCGACCACGGAGAGACAAGTGCATCAGTCTGTTTATTAACTCAGACACCCCCAGCTCCTCGTTCTGCTCTGATTCGTGGCACCATGCAATTTTATCTCAACCGCACAACGGTTAGGACTGCAGTTTTCCGCAAAGAACACTTGAATTCTACAAAGTTCGAGATTAACCCTCCGGTACTCCCGGTGGAATAATGGGTCTTGGTGATAGAACGGTTGTTCCTGTCATAATAATAACAGCGGTACCAGATAATTTATACTCCGATCATTCAGAAAGTGGGACAGTGGATTCATTTTCCCGTCTGACTTGTTGGTGGCCATAATTGTGTGCTGATCTGTGTGACTTTTCCGAAAGTTTTGTTCGGTGTGTACGCGAACACAGTCACGATCACAAAATGGATGCCCCGGCCACTCACTTGTGAAGCCTGGCAACGAACATATACTGAATATCGTGGTCGATTCTTGGAAAAGTACTATGCCTTGATCATCCTTGACTCATAATCACGTCAGCCGGAGGCTTATCTTACTTCGTCAGCAACTGCAGAGTCCAGTTTGATCGTGTTGTGTAGAAGACGTTCAGTCGGGAAGGTGTACCACGTGCTTGTATGCTGATAATGGCGCTCGTTTCACTGCACAGAAGTTCGAAGACTGGATGATAAAATTAGGATGTCGACACCTGCTCATTGCCCCGATACATCCTCAATCCAACAGCACCGCGGTGAGTTTCGTACCCACTCTGAAGGTCGCGATGGAATTTATCAACCTGTGTAATTTTGACCAAACGGGAAACGGCTTCAACAGCCTTTTGATGCAGTACCAAAATTGAGACATTTCAACAGCCGGGGGAATTCTAGCTAGGCTGTTCAAAATCTTGTTCTCCGAATCGACACGCTCAGTTGGAAACCAGCTAGAGTTGTATATTATCGTGGTAATGAATTCCGGTCACATCAAGAACTAGTCCTCAACGACATGGATACACGAATGTGTCGCACAATTGATTTAAAAGATGGATCTGCTGATTGTAGACACACCTATCGAGTTGTCTGTAAATTACTCGTTCCTACCCATTGCTAATACCAATGGTTTTGGTTTTACTGCAAGTTCAAGTCCTTTGGTAGACGATGTTGCTGAGGATGAACCACCTCAGTTGCGAATGTCCAGACATCTCAGAACTAAACAGCATGGAAAGTATAACAACACTGACTCTCATTTAAACTGTGAAGGATGTAGTGGCGTTCAACAGACATTTCACATTAGTGTTTTTCATTGCGTTGTTGACGGTAAACTGTACAATTGCGTTCCAGGTATAAGTACTCAGTTTGCTTAGTTCTGGTGTCAATACTACCGCGTCAAAACTAGCTCTGGGGTTAAGCTGGGTTAATGGCTTCATTTATACTTTTTTGAAATTATCACAGGGATTTACGGGTATTTGGTTATCCGGCTGCTCACGGCGATCGCCTGCCTTGACCACAGAAGTGATTTATATGGAGGGAAAAAGGTGACGACTATGCAGAAGTTTGTTATAGCTGCCGGTGCACGTGATATTTACTGCGTGCATTCTGCAGGCCGCAGGTGACCTGGGTCAAATCCGGACGGATGGGTTGTGATAGAGGCAAGTGAGGGGCATTAACGCAATCCTTTGCCGGTTAGCCAGCCAGGCAATCGTAACTCCGGCCGTCAGAAAAACTAGCACAAATGGGAGATAATCACACACACGTAAGATAGTTCGCCCCGCATCCATTTGTTTGAAGGATAGCACATAGACCACCAAGTTCATTCACTTTTATTAAATAAAAACTGTTAAATCACTAGAAGCGCAACCGTTCTTCGCCAATTTCAGACACAAGCCTTTCATTCTTGAAGGCCAAAACATAGCACGCTCCCGTGGGCTTGCAACTGCAGATCTATGCGGCGGTCAGCTTCGCTTGAGAAGACGCGTTACTGATCTGCCACTGAATGTACTTGAGTTTTGAATGTCAGTTGTGCCACTTTTGTTGCAGACGTACACATACACTCGAGCATTCTTTTGAACAAACAGCACTACAGACAGGTACCGTACATAGCCGGATGTGCGACTCACGCCTAGCGTTCCACTGTACTATCTTGTTGTTTCGCCCACTCACCCGCATGTCTATTTATTGCTTCTCGGATATCCCTCTCACATGTTTATTATGTTGTTCTAAACCCACCACATAGGGTGCCTGACCATGTGAACCAACAAGCGCGCTTTATCCGTATTTCAACGGTCTGCATTGGGGTTGGGTGAACCATTCTTCCTTGGACGTTAGGCTTCGAACGCGCTTGGAGTATGAGTATATCATCCACATTACATCCCAGTTGTTCTCTTTCATTCACTGCGGATACCAGAAACATAGGGCGGAGATTCTTGTCTTCTCTAGCGTTGATCATCTCATGCATTTGTTTGCCTTAAACCGCAGTTGTTTTTCTCTGTAGTGGGGAGAGAGTTTAGCAAACTACATGTAAATTTTTGTCGGCCTATACTACACGTTTCCTGCCATTCACCAAGCCATTTTGAAGATATCTTGCTGGGTTTTTTGATCGGCTGTTGTGATTCCGTCGAACAAGCAGCGTTTGAGGAAACAGGTCAGTCCGAGGAAACAGTAACTGTTCCGTTGGATACCGTTTGACGACAAGCGACAGCAGCTCTTCCAATTATGCGACAGACGGTTGGCAAGTCTTAGTCGACAGAGACTTTGCTGTAGCAGTTGTGGATAAGGCGAAATCTTAAGTATTCGCGCGGCTTGTTTTCAGTGTTGCTCTTACTTCTACTGGGTGACTTGACAAATTTGGCCGACGCAATACATGAACGTAACCCAAGCAATAATCTTTTGTCGGTTGCAATCCTGCGGAACATTTCTGGTCTGAAGAATGCCAAAATCACAGTCCGGCGAAAAATACTGAATAAATGTCGTGAAAACAACTCACTAAGTCAAGCACCGAAATAATCCGGTTGTGACGTGAGCTGGTCGACCTTCGTGCCGATATTCGGCGACACAATCATCACCTAGAACAAATGCCAGCAGCCTATGTTTATGCCATCAGACATGCCGTAACTACGCCACACGACGCCATTTGCCATGCAGCCGTCGGGATGGGAAAAAACAAAACTAATAGGCTCTCACGCTTCAGCGGCGACGGCCGCAAGCCATAATTAACCCATTCGTTTTCTTCTGGAATATTCTATTCAGAGAGTGAACACTCCGGCAGATATCGGAGCGAAGGTTACCCCAATCCCACAATCGGCAACGAAACCGCGGTTGCAGTAAACATAGAGCTTCAAACAGTAATTCTGTTAAGGTTTTCTATCGACGGCTGTCGAGCCCACACACTGGTCCTGACCGGGACTTTTTCTCTCATGTCCTTGCCCTTACTATTGACTTTGGCATCCCCCAGGTGCTCCGATCTGCTAGTTGAAGCTAATTCGAGGTAGCGTTCTGGGTCCGTTGCTTTTCTTAATGTAGATAAATGATATATACGACGTTAATACACATGGCAAGCCATTTCTGCCTTATGACGACAGCAAAACCGTTGACACATTCCGCCTGGACAGTAACATCGATTTCTGACTACAAAACCATACGGCAGGGCCTAGCGTCATTGCAATTATGGTGCAAAACATGAATGATGTCGTTCTCAGCAAACAAACTGAACATCATCACTCATGGTTGTGAACTACCCGATGGCTCCATCTCACTAGATGGTTGTAATAATGATACAGAAATTTCGGTCAGAGATCCAGGAATACGGCACTAAAACTCCCTTGATTTCTCCGAACAAGCATGCTTCCAGGTAGCGAAAACTAAAAGAACAATAGGCTGTATCAAAAAGACGTTCAGTCTGCAAGCTGCAAAGCTGACGCTCCACAAGATGTGCGTTCGGCCTCAACTTGAGTATTGCACTTTCATTTACTGCCATCCATGCAAGTCTGACAGGCTTGTGTTAGAACACCTTCAAAAATCGTTCACCAAAAGCTTAGTAGAATATTCCTCTTCGCTCACCTACAGACCACGCTGTGAAAACTTGGTACTGATCCACTTTGGTTGCGCAGACTAAAGTTGAACCTGACGCTGCTGTATAAACTCATACATTTGGATGCGATCACCACAGCGTTTACCATCCACTTACAACACAGTCCTCCTTATAGTCTAAGAACCAATCAACCCTGATATCCCGGAAAAAAATACGTGCAACTTTCTTCCCTGTGGTGTATTCCCACATTTGGAATTATCTTCCAAATGAAGTCACAGCCAGTAACAACATTCAGCGTTTTAACAAAGGTTCGGACAGCTATCTTACATTAACAAACACAAGGTCTATCTTCAAACTCCCTGTATCTCCTGATGACTTATTTGTGTATGGTCCGAGAAACATTTAGCAGTCAGATGCGTATTAAGTAGACAACCACCCCACTCTCTAACGCCCTTCGAAAACAGCCTGCTTGAAACAGTTTGTCATATGGCTTACTCACAAGATCACTCAGCATTTGGCCTGATGCGCGCTCACTAAACCATTTGCAACTCAACATTATTTTAATGGCATGCGTTTATTCATGTATATGCGTTGCCCAAGTTGGTAGAGAACGTGAACTGCGCACTTAATAATAAATCTAGCAGAACGACGTCATGTGAGCTTTGGTTATCACACGCACATTTCATGCGGCCCCACGAACCGTCGACACAATTCTCAGTTTGCCCGAATAAACCCCGAGTGTGTAGCAAAATGCCCCAACAAACAGTAGATAGGGTTATATATTCAAATAAGCATAGCAATAATAATAATATTGCATGAATTCTCCGTCAAAAATTTCCGCATACACATTATTTGTCATAGTAGATGTTATAACCCTAAGTTGTCTCATCTAGCATGTGAAATTACATTCTTTTTTGATCCCCATGAATATCCATTGAGCGAGGAAATCTTTCTAAGACGGATGGACGCACGAAACGTCGTGTTGGATGAACGATTCGCGAGATGTTCAACTTTTTGACTTTTTCTAGCAATCGACGAGATCCTGTGTCGGACTCTGCCAAATCGTTCGCTGGATTTTGCGATTTTTTGGCCTGCCTCGCCAAAGCCGACCTATCTCGACATTCCCGGACGCCAGTTTTATCTCCGAATGGAAAAACACTCCAAAAATGCTTATGGACTGTAACATGCAGGCCAGCCGACTATACTCTGGATGCCCGTGACTTCGCGGACCAACATTCGGGCAACGTGGACGCACCAGGGGACAGCGCTCTTCCGAAGTAGGGGTTCGAACAACAGTTCTGAAAAAAGGAACAATACAAACAAGCATGAGCCGAAGGCCCAGTAAGCCATGCATTTGACTTACACAAACGAAAGCTAAGACGGCACCGACAACACTGCAGCACGCCCCATCACACAACTCAAATTCATTTCGTGCGCGCTCGCTGGTTTCTGTTGCGCGTTACATGGACTTTCTCGGGAGTGCATTTCCTTTCGTACACGAAAAACCGGAAAACTCTGATGGAATGAATGTGACCTGAAGTTTTAGTCAAATCGTACAAGTGATCTTTCCAAGTGAGATCTGAAAAACATTATATATTATAACATTGGACGTAAAAGTGTTTAAATGGTCCATTATCGGTAATTCATTCCCGTACGTTGAATCAGCATGGCGGTGAACGATGAGAGCACGTTCAGAAGGATATTCAAGATGAAGTACCGAAAGTTCGAAGAGTATGTTGAAGACTTGTGCAGATTTCAACGGGAAACTTGTACAAGCTTTTTCATTAACACTTCGCAGACAGCTGCAAGTACCAAGAAGCATAGAGGAATAGACCTGCCGCCAGGCTGCCCGCATGGAAGTGCGGTGTACAAATGCGTACACTGTTCACGGCGAACGAAGCCCTCCAAACGGTAACGTTTATTCAATAAATTTTCACGGTAAATTGTAGTTTTACAGATTACAGATGTCAGGCCTCCTGGGTCATCCATTATCGCACCCTCTGGGATAGCCGATTACTCAATGAGAAAATTGCACTTCGAAGTCAGTGGGTGAATTATTAGTCCATATCAATTTGAGTTTCGCGGATACGAAAGGAAATGCGCTCCCGACTTTCTCCCCCGAGTGACCTTGAACTATTTAAAAAATTGCCCATCCCACAACCTTGTAAAGAGTAAATTAGCGTAACATCCTATTTTTTGGGACTAATTCTGTGAAGCGAACGGACTATCTCTTCTGTCGCCTGCGTCAAAGTTTCATGAACTACAGTTATTTGCTCTTCGACAACGTCCAATTTGACAGCAGACTTCACGTTAGTGCTTCTGTTTAATTATTCGCTTTGTATTGTCTGTGAATATCTGCAGTGATCGCGCATAACCCAGCGTGCTTCTCACATATGCGTTGATATATATATATATATATATATATATATAATTGTCGTCTTCGACTAATATCCCGATGGAACTCAACTTGCGGAGAGATCAGTCCAACGCCGAACGTCCCGGCAGATCACGAGTCTTTTGAGGGCTACCGCACTGATTTCCGCGGTCAAGCCAGTCCGTAAACGAAACGCCAGCCGTGAAGACTGGTGTTACACATCAAGTTGTCGCAAAGCGACAGGCATTCTGCAGTCATCCATGTTGCTCAAATCTTGGTAGGCGAAAGATTGCAGGAGTAACGTTTGAGCGTAGGCTTCAGTTCTCATCATGAGTACGTTCAGTGACCTATGGGCGTTACCGTTGCACATGATGCTTACTAACACGAATGGCACTCGGCATCCATGTGGCGACTAGCCTGCACTAAACAACAGAACCGCTATCAGCCAGCATTCGAGCCCGCACATAGAGCGGTTTTACGCAAACTTATCCGGGCAGCAGATATTTATCATAACTGCGACATACGCGGTTATATTTGGGTAATTGTGGGTCCAAAACGCAGCAATCCTGATGAAATTGTGAAATTTTAAGCGTTCAGGCATGCTTATTTCCTTACCCACCCTGCTGACAATACAAGTTTCATTCACGATATCTGCTGACGAATAAACGCTGCACTCGCACACATATTTTGGTCGCCAAAATGTCTAGTGAGATCACCTGCGACGTCTCTAAAATTATAAACTCCGCGCGACATGAGAGTTGCTTTGCAAGTACCACCGCGCCGTACACATTACCTTATGAAGGCAAATTAACTGCAAACCACTAGTATTGAAGTCAGTGGGCTGACATAGGTATCGCAGTTTTGCTCGTAGCTGTGTAATGAATCCGCATCACCTCTGATGTTGTAGGTTACATTCACCAGGATAACAATGTTGAGCTTATTGAATCGTTCGCTAACGATTCAAGTCCACACCAAGTTACGCGTAATCTGTTGATCCAGTAAATGCCTCTCAATATTCAACGACAGAGTTAACCTATCCTCGAAATGGTTAGCGAGAAGGCGCTCGTAATAACTGGATTTAATACGGTACTAATTGAATCAATGTACAAGAAAATTGTCTCTCACCTCGAATGTGAAAATCCTCAGAAATCAAAGAAAGTGTCCGCACAACAAATTAACAACCAGGCACCGATCAACAATGGTGGACGATAAAACGGGTTGAACTCACTCAAACGAAAAAATCATTTGTTTGGTCAGAGCAAAACGACTGTTCATGCATCGAGAAACGACGGGAATCATAAGTTACTCAAGGAAAAATATGGAATAAAAATGTCTAATTTCGGTATTTGGAAGTTTACAGGGTTCGGACTAAATAGGGGTAAGGGAAACGGTCAAATTAGGTTGCGTAAGAACATAGAGGAGTAATGTATCTCATTTGGGGAAGAGAGTGGAGCGTGAGGCCACCTTTCAACATCAAGCAAACCTCAGCACTATCAAAATAACGCAACAAACATCGACAAAATCAAAACCGGGCCTCGAAAACCGGCTGGTTTTCCAAACTCAAGGTGGCAATATGAACAGCGGCAACGACCGGTTCGACGGGATTGTCCACACCTACTGCTTTACACGTAGTGACTTGGTGTTACTTTGTAGACGCTTCTAAAAAACAAAGTGATCTGATGTCACGTCTTAGAGTGCCGTCTGAAGTTCTTACCGACAACTGACGTACATGTCTGTCGTCACCAGGGAATACCTCGGTGATTATACCGTAGGGCCAAACATCTCTGGAGGCTCTTTCGTGAAGAAGAACCACATCGCTTACTTAAAGATCACGCGAAGCTTTCAACCACTTAGGTGTAACCTGCAGCTGGGGCAGGTATTCACGCCGCGATCGTTTCCAAAACGCACTAGATAAGTGCTGTGCTAGTTTCCAGCCCCTCGTGTAATGTTCGCACAGTGTAACCTCATCTGTACTTAGGCCTATATTCGAGCACAACAGCAAATCACTAGGACGAAGTATCTGGGGACTATCTGGATCATCATAAACAGGCACAAGTGGCCTATCGTTCACTATTCGTTTAACTTCCACCATGTAGGTGGTAAGTGACTCTTCATTGATTACCTGCTGTTGTGTTACCGACGGCAGAACTCGTCTCACTGTTCGGATCATTTTCTCCCAGGCCAGGCCGCCTCGATGACTTGCACCCAGAGGATTAAAATACCAATCAATTCCTTGATTCGATAGCCTACCTGTCAACACACTTTGGTCTAGTTGTCGCGGCCTTCGTTTTAGCTCCAAGTCGGCTCCAACAAAGTTGGAACCGTTGTCACTGTAAATGGCGTCCGGCTTGCCCGGCCTTCTCAAAAATCGCACAAGAGCCATGAGAAAAAAACCCGTAGACATGAAATGAGCCACTTCGATGTGAATCGCCTGAGTCCGTAAGCAGGCATATATGCAGCCATATTGTCTGAGCTTGCTTCTTCCTATAGGCACCCTGAATAGGCCGAAATAATCCACCTCACAGCACCTGAATGAGTAACCATCCGTCGACGCCCTCATCGACGGAATTAGCGCCATTGTTTGAGTGCAGTGTTTAGCATAAACCCTTTTACAGTGACAGCACTCACTCAACACTCGTTTATCGGCCGCCTTCTGATGCTGACGAGTACATGGAGGGCATCAATATGCCCTGCGGACTCGTGATAGTGACGTATCAAAGGACTTGTGACAGCACTGCGACGAGGAATAATCACCAGCTCCACACCGTCTCCATTTTCTGATCAGATTCTACCGCCAATATGCAGTGNTCGGATTCTACCGCCAAGATGCAGTGCCCCACCTATCAACGCTGGCTTTTTGACAACGCCCAATTTGACAGCAGACTTCACGTTAGTGATTCTGTTTCAGTCTACCCCACTTACGAGGATTTACGGTGGACGATTTCAGGACGCTCGGTTCCTTAGAGAACTCGCGCCTTTGCACGAGCTTTACTAGTTTGAGACAAAAGGCACGTACAACGGGTTCCTACTCTGATTGACGCGCTTCGTCCAGTGGATATAACCTCGGACACAAAGTTAACGTAACCTGATAACCAAGCTATGACTCGCAGTAACTTGGTCCAACTAGAGTACCTTGGTACCAGCTGGTCCAGTATAAATTTAAGGTCCGATTTCGTGGTAATCGCGTGAGTGCGCCTAATTTTAGAGTCTTTCTTTACCAACCATAAGGTTAGCATTTTTGGCCACTGTTCTGAGTTCAAGAGGAAGCAGGGACCCCGTAACCAGAGGTTCATCTCCTTGGTCAAAGCCTGTGGCACTCCCCCAGACGCCACATCGACCAGATTCAATTCTGAAGGCACACGCCTCAACTGTGAGACAAAAGTAAGGTCGTGGATGAGTCCTACACGACTGGCAACAAAAGTTGCCAAACGCGATGAGGTGTCCTGTAGGTATTGCGACACTACTGTAGAATCTGTCCACAATAACACGTTACGTATTGGAGTCAACTCACGAATAAGGAAGTACATTGGCCTGGACGATAGAACGGCTGCCTTTAGCTCCTTATTGTTGTGCAATACCCATCTATCTTGTCTCCACGGCAAACCTATTGCAAAGTGACCATGCCTGGGTATTACACTGCTATGAATCATCTTCAATGCTCGCTTGTCACCCACAGAGGGCTCCCTGTTCACCGAAGTGCATCCGTCAGTGTAATCCAACTCATACATCCTTCGGATCGGATCATCCAACGATACCGGACGTACTCCAATGAGGTTTACACAGTATTCATTCCGGAATTCGGTGCGACATGGACCTCGGAGGCTCCAGCCGAAGATGGTCTTACTCGCAAAAGGCTCGTTGATTCTGCCTAGTTTCTGTTTCAGCACCCAGTGTGCTTCAGGGACATCGCATCCTATCAAAATCCCCACACCGGTTCTAGTTAGGCTCTTGAAGGAAACACCCCTTAGGTGCGTTCATCTATCTAATTCTGATTGGCGGACAACGTCAGCCTGAGTCATTGGCAGCTGTTTCACCGTATAAACCGAATCAGCTGTGATGGAATGCTCCTGATTCAACGATTGCAACTCAATCGATACCTTATTGCATGATGTTGCAGAAGTTCCGTGTAGAGTACAGAACATCATCTGGCAGGGCTGTCCCTGCAAACCAATTGTCCTTGCGATAGATTCATCGAGCAGTGTAGTGTCAGACCCGTTATCTAGAAAGGCATACGTTGTCACTGACGCCTCCGAGCCAACCAACCTGATCGGGACGAATCCTAGACAGACACCGTTTACATTGGACGTAGCACCGCACAAGGATGACTTTGTCGTTTCCTCCTTACCTTGTTCGGGCTTATCCTCATGGACCAACGTATGATGGCGTCGACCACAACCCGGTGCCGCACATTGTATCTGTACTCTACAAGAATTGGCCACATGGTTTGCTGTTAGGCAAACAAAACAGCGTCCGGTGTTCTTCAGCATTGCTTTGCGTTGCTCCAACGACTGAACCAACCGCAATCGGATATGTCGTGATTGCCCTTACAAACCGGACACCTCAAGTTCACCTTCTCATAAGGCACAACTACTTCGACGTTGCACCTCGAGTATCTGCTTCCAGAATGTCCAGAGGATGATGAGTTGGTCGTCCTGCTTTCTGAGCGAGCAGCCAACTGACCATACTGACTAGCACTGGCAGCCACTCTTTTCTCCAAAAAACGTAACAAATCGCTAAAATAAGGTTTCCCCCGCACTCAGTTATATCCTCGGCAACTTCTGCCCATCTTTCTTGCAGATGGTGAGGCAATCGCTCAACTGCTTTAATGAGGTTTGTTGTGTAGTTTAGCTCTGCACCGTAATCTAGCTGCATTAGCATCGCCTGACAGCCTTTCATTTGGCTGGCTAGTCCACGCAAGCCATCAACTTCGCCAGCGACTAACCTAGGTCCCATGAAAACCTCATAACTTACCGCCTGCATAATATCTTGTCGGCGGCCAAACTGTTGGTGCAAAATCCTCATAGCCTCTGTAAAACCCACCTCCTTTGGCAAGAGTGCACAATGCTCAATTGCTTCCTTCGTCCTACCACGACAATGATGCAACAAGTACGAAAGCTTGGATTCTTTCTGAGAAAGGTAAAGTAGTTCTTCAGGGACCCATCGAAACTATCCACTTCTATTTTCGGAAGACTAGCTTCAAGCTCCAAAGGTCTGAGAGTCCGCTCCAACGACTCGACAGGGTCTAAACAGAAGGGGTTTGTTTCGGAGGCCCTCGATTGATCAGAGTGGCATGGTGTACTAAACTTAGTACCGGCTGTCGGGACGGTCTCAGACTTCGCAACCCTACTCTGTCTTTGATGAAGTTCAAGCAATCTACGTCTCACTTCTAGCTCCTCTGCCTTCAAGACCAGCTATTCCTCTAACAGGTCATCAGAAACTTCATCAGAAACATTCATCAGAGCACGATTAAGCGAAACGGGTAAAACAGCACTGGATTTGGACACACTCTCCATCTTCTCCGGTGGGGCTACCACCGTTATTATCGCTATCCGTGCGCCGGATCCCTGCTTAGTTATAGGGGCTCCAAAAAACAACAATCATGCTCAGCAGCACTCGGTTCAGGTGGGACCCTAGCATTGAGAAAGTTTTTAGAATCACTTAAAACATTTGGCATCAAAAGATCGTTCGTAAACTTTAAAGAATTAGGATTAATAGAAAGGGGGATATCACCGTAGTTATGGGTATTCAAATGATTCTCGTTCAACATGGGGAATGGTTCATGGGACATTGTAGCGGCGTCCATTGGCAAAGAAGTGCTTGATCTTCCGGTATAAAGACGCTGGTCACGGATGGCAGGATCAGCCTCGATAACGCCATGATTGTTAGGACCGGAGAAACCTTCCACAATGCCCGACTCCGGCATTCTGCAAGAATGACGGAATTCCATGACTGGATTGCGTTCTTATTCGACCTTCTTAGAGTGCAAACGTCTCGGTGAGATGTTGAGAAATTCGAGTACCTTTGAATCGTTCGCTAACGATTCAAGTCCACACCAAGTTACGCGTAATCTGTTGATCCAGTAAATGCCTCTCAATATTCAACGACAGAGTTAACCTATCCTCGAAATGGTTAGCGAGAAGGCGNAATCTATCCTCGAAACGGTTAACGAGAAGGCGCTCGTAATAACTGGATTTAATACGGTACTAATTGAATCAATGTACAAGAAAATTGTCTCTCACCTCGAATGTGAAAATCCTCAGAAATCAAAGAAAGTGTCCGCACAACAAATTAACAACCAGGCACCGATCAACAATGGTGGACGATAAAACGGGTTGAACTCACTCAAACGAAAAAATCATTTGTTTGGTCAGAGCAAAACGACTGTTCATGCATCGAGAAACGACGGGAATCATAAGTTACTCAAGGAAAAATATGGAATAAAAATGTCTAATTTCGGTATTTGGAAGTTTACAGGGTTCGGACTAAATAGGGGTAAGGGAAACGGTCAAATTAGGTTGCGTAAGAACAAAGAGGAGTAATGTATCTCATTTGGGGAAGAGAGTGGAGCGTGAGGCCACCTTTCAACATCAAGCAAACCTCAGCACTCTCAAAATAGCGCTGCAAACCTCGACAAAATCAACAGAGCTCTTGCCGTTAGGAACGCCGCTTAACTAGCCTAACGCTTGTTTGAATTCTGAAGGTCGACTGGAATTTTCCGTCGACGCACTTTTCCACTCTGGCGTCTGCTGTGCGGTTGTGCTCAAGGTGCTCTCACGTCCAGCTCCCTAGCACCCCTTAATTGTTACGTTGAAGTCTGTTGTGAACGGTGAGTAAATCAACAAATAAAGTTTGTTTGCAGATTTATCGTTTTTTCCGTGCGACTTCCGATTCACTGTAGCATAAGTTTGGGGAAACCTTGGGCGTACAAAATCAGGATCCAGCACTACAATTTGATGAGCCCGTTCCATAGGCTATTATTACTGTTCACTACTACTTTTATCACCCTTTGTATAAACTAGATTCAGTTATTCCCCCATATTTACCTACATATATTCCTTCATACAAAACACCAAATTTCGTGCCCTGATTCCACTAGTTTCTGAGCGTTTGTATTTTTTCAGAATCCTGTGTGTATATTTGAATGATGCAGTCTGATACCTAAGTCTGAAAGCCGGAGCTTGCCGGGATAGATGCGAAGGAAAACGTCTTCCGTTTTCGTGTTCCCGATTATGTCCTGGACGATTCAGAGTACTGGTTAGCGTAGGTTTTAGCTGAATTGGCTTCTATCTTGTCCCCTACTAGTGTAAACCTTCCAAATGGTCATTAGTTTGGTCTGGCTTATACCTTACCTTTGACTGTTTGCATCACACTTCTGGACGCTATACAGTGTATAATTTACTGATTTTATGGGGTTCTGTTTCACAAAGACCTACGGCTGAGTTTTGTTACATTTGTCCACCGACTTCAATCAGTAGAGTGCGTGATGCAAACGGAAATTACACAGTATCCTGTTTGTGCTATTTCCGGAGTTGACTCCAAGAAGGCCGCCACAAATGATGTGGAGCAACTCAGCTCCATTATCACCGACGACCGACCTGGTATGAGCGTTGCGTTACAATAAATATCCAACATCCTGTTTGATCGTTTCCAAAAAAATCCATTCCCAATGCTCGAGATAGCTTCGTTGAGGAGAACACAAACTTGGCGTAATACTCCGACATTGTCAGTACCACCGGTTCTAATATGCTAAGTTCCGCTGGTCCAGAGAAATCTGTGTGATTTACGGTTTTCTAGAGTGCACCGTTGTTTGGTTAATATCGAGCATTAAGGATGATTGCGGTCTATGTAAGAGTTTCTGTGCCACAATAAGCGTTCAGATATGTAACATGAACTTCATCCTACAGGTAATCAGGTAGCTGTTTTCTGCACATAATGATGAAACCGGGTTGGCGTGCTCTTCATTTTTAAAAGTTATTAGGCCAGAAACTATTCTTCCGGCATCATACAAACTACTGATTAACTCTGGGAGCCCGTGTGTACGCCAATATAATTTAGATGCGAGGTCAGAGGGGTGGGCTCCTTAGCAATGAATCTGGGATCGATCGTACAATGCCGCCATCAGGAGTGTTCCAGAAACTTCGAACGATGACGCAAAACACGAAAGGAACTGGTGAACGATCCTATCGGATGCTAGCGGGCTATACCATTTTGTTATTCATTTTATGTTATTTTCATGGCTGATCAAAAGGTTAATACAAGGTTAATAATGATGATAATGTTGCCACCAAAATAGTGAGAGCAAGCGATCTGTTTTCACAGGTTCGTGGATCATTTTCTTTGTTCAAGAACCAGTTGCACCGACAGAAACCATCCCACGTAAGATTTTTAGCCGACATCGTATGGAATTTTCAACCACCTGCTTAACCATATAAGTAACGTACAACCACAACGTATTCATTATGGTTCTCACCCCAGTTTCAAACAAGATGGGAGTCATTCGAGACTTAAATTCCTATCACCCCCACAAGAAACGGTATTGCACATGATACGGCGGTTTCATTACAGGTACTCCCCTATTTCTGGAGGAATTTTGTTACATTCCGATCGTCTGAAGAGGAATGGTCATTTTTAAAAGCAAATCATCGTACTTGAACTTATCACCGTGTGGTGCCTAATGAAAAGTTGGCGATGTCAAAGATCGTAATGTAACCGATCACTGTGAAGTAGGCGACAGTCTCCGTGGTTATACTGGAACAAAACTATGACTACCAATTAAAAGACGGCGCACATCCGTCTGTGATTGGCTTTGTTAAGTACATGTTCAAAAATACGCTCAATCAAGTCAATGAGTTGAGTGGGCCCCATGGGCTTGGTTATTCTAGAAAGTTCACCGATGTTGATATAACGGAATCGCGGCTCAGTAGTTTCTGTCTAGAATCTGATCATGCCATAAAAAACATGGCTGTTTTTCGTGCTGATTAGATGGAAGGCAAGTGCTGTAGATCGCTTCTGGTTACACTTCTCTTCAGAAATTAACTCCAGTTACTGTGTAATCACTGCGATTTCAAGAACAATTTGTAGTAAATATCGGGTAAATAGTTCTGACATTTGGCTTGTTGAGTTACACAATTGTCCATCGCCTTCGATTAATAGGGAAAATAAAAACCCATTACTTCGTTTGAAAGCTGACCACTATAGGCTTCACATATATGTTACTAATAGGTGTTTAGCATGCAAAAGTTAATTTGCGAGATTCACGGGTTAACTCATAGAAGCAAGACTGAAGCTGCCGTCGTAAGCCTGAATGAGCTATTTGAAAAGGATAGACACTTCAAACTGCATGCGGGCCTAACAAATCGGATGATATAAAACGGACACATGTCAATAATGAAACGTTCAGTGGCCTGCTGCAATCGGTATTTGCATTGTTGGATAAATGTGTTACGGCCACGCGTTTCCCTATTGATAATTGTCACACTCAGGATGTGCCAGGCTTGTGCTAATCCAAATCGGAGGTCTTTGCATGAAGATAGATAAATCTGCAAACAAACGTTACTCGATGACTTGCTCAGAGTACGGACAGACAAACTTCAACACACACACACACACACACATGCTAGGGCGTTAGGGAAACGAAACCTCTGGCGAAACCGCGTGTAAACCGCCAAAGATGAATAATGTCCACGAAAACCTTCGTCATTCTGGAGAAGTAAATAAACTTCGCAGTAGTTGGCTGCTATTGCTAGTGGGAACGAGCGGAACATTGTTATTTTCCAGTTGGTGGACTGCAACAGTGGATATGACGTAAGTTCCCTATAGGACGACGTATGAAGCTGAGGGTACCAACGCTGGTGCGTTAAGTTTCATAGCAGTCATTTGTAGTGAACGTATATTTGGGTGATAACCTGAATTATCGGGGTCACACTAAACGTGTGAATATAGCGACGTAGAGATTTTTGCATGTAGTGATGTTAAACTTGATCACAATGTGTGTTATGCCATTGTTGGTTTTACCAAAAACACTGGTTTGTAATGATAGTGATGGATGGGTTGTCGAAACGTAGACAGTTTTAATAGAAAATGAAAAATGTGGGTATGTATGAATATTATTCACGAAACTTATGCGAATTTGGGTTACGTTCTGTGAAAATTGTTGAAACGGTTGTCCACGTTAGTAAGCACATGCCACTAGAGAACTTGAAGAATAAATTGACCATACACATGGTTTCCTTATTCGCTGTCGCCAACTCACTGCAGAGTCAACCAACCGATGATGGCAGATGTCCAAGAATTCTTTGTGAATCTTTGAAATTTACCTGACTGTCAAACAAGCTACCCACCTTCGTAACGGGCGTGGTCCATCACGTTAGTATGTAAACCCCACCTGTCTTCCAACAGCCATGAAGATTTACACCACAGTATGTGGATTTATCAAGCTGAGTTCTATCACACGCAGGACAAGCCTATAGTTCGCTCTCTGCATGTTTAACTAGGAAGAAGAAAAGGGATGGACGGCCGTGTGCAGAATATCGTTTGTTGCAAAATTTTCTAAACAGGTACGTCGTGCATGGTGTCCACAATGTAACCACAACCTGTGCAGATAAAACCGTTCACTAGCGAAATTCGATAACACAGAAAGAAACATCTGAAACGGCCCCAGTAACTGGGTTCGGTCTATTCGACCTCATGCGAATGTCTTTCGATCTCAAAATATACTCATGATCGTCTGAGTGTTGACTTCCTCCGAGAAGCCAGTTTCGGTCGTGCATATATAGGAGACAGAATCGTCATCATTCTTCCATGTACGAAATTACCTTGCGCCCCCATAAGCTATTTACATATGAAGCCCCATACCGCCTCGGTATTAACAGAGTTAAGCTCGAACCGGACCAGTCCTCTTTGGAATGTCTAGGCCATCCTATCCCAACAAACGCGATTAAAGTAGTCGGCCATGTGATGGTGAAGATGTGATTGTATCCGTTTCCCTACACAATTCCCAGGCCTCGTGACTTCAACAAACTTGCGATCTACTAGCGTCTGAATGCTGCAGAAATCTCACTTCATGAAGGGTATCAACCTATTTATCCAACTTGCGGTTCATTTATATTTCTGAAATTTGGGCACAACGCGACAAATAACAAAAGCCGACCCATCCAACAGAACAACCTTAAACGCCGTAGAGGTCTCCACTCGGGAAAGGAATAAATTGCATCACACATCACATACAGAGGAGGAGCTTCCACGGTTGGTGAGTTGTGTTTGTCTACTCAGCAAGATGTTAGAATTGTGGACCGAATTCTGTTCTGGTTGTAATTCACAACAAAACACTGTTGATGTTGTTCAACCACTCGAATTATCACGCTACACGTTATACAGATTACATAACTATTTCGTTGTCTTGCTCGGTGTGTTGTTGCTACTGCGTAGAAATTAGTTCTGTATTTAAGATTAGTACGCCTCTGAATGCTATTACGCATTTCACGTTGGTGTAACCCATGTCGCCGTCAGTTAATTTCTTCGAAGGATTTTCGCAACTCGGACAATCTGAATGAATTCAAGTTCACATGATATCAAAGATTGCTTGTATAGTTTCGAACTTCCTGTATTCTGCTTAAAAATGTGAAAGAAGAGAGGAAAACAGCATTCTCTCACGGTCACCAGTAAGGGTGCATATGCTTTGAATAAAATCTGACATTTCCTGTTCCTCTAATGTCTGCCTTACGCCTCTTTGAAGCTCATTCCAGTTGGGTATATTAGATTTGTCAACATGGAAGCTGAGAAAATACCAAATTTCTGTACTTCATTGAGATGAGAAAGTTAGGCTATTTGTGCATTTCACCTTCAACTTCAAACGCAGGCTACAAGATGCAATTTCGGTGATCAAGCACTCATTCAGTTAAGAGGACGACTACTTGCGGTAACCAATGGTCCTGGTTATTTTAATTGAATAAGACATCTTTTCAATCTATCGGGATTCTCTCTGTAAACAACTTCAAGTGGTTAAAACCGGGACGACCACAGAACTTGCTGTGTTATATATTGTCAACAGTGTCGGGAAGCAGTCACGCCAATTTAGTGCGGACATGGACTAAATTAGTGTCTCTAAGATAGGCGCAACAAATGTCGGACATGAAGTAAAAGTTCGGACAGGTGAGAGAGACCTAACTTATACAATAAGTACAGTAGGTCTCTATCAGCGCTAAACGACACTGATACGCCGGAAGAGCTGAGAGGCTTAGGATTCGACTGCGGAGCGCGCTAGAAAACCAGAGGCACGTGTGGCACCATTGGACACATAGACCGGCAAGCTTGCCAGTAAACAAACGCGATCGCAGGTAGCAAAAAAGGCTGCAGGTAGAAATCACTACGAACCTATGTGTAACATGATCTAGGATAATGGGCAGTAGTGCACATATAGTACAACATTCAGACCTGGGTTGTCTGCTTGTCATTACATCATCAGCAGCGGCCATTCAGAAAGAAAACTTATCAAAGAAGTGCAGCAGTTGAACTAAATCATTTCAATTCGAACTTTGTCCAACAAGTGGGTAACTGCGGACCATGTAGTTATATGCATTCTGGACTCAGTTTCCTTTTTTGCAAATTCAGGTGTCATAAATGCGATAAGATATACCTCACTCAAATCGTCTGCCGCCGTTTGGAGACGTGTTTTGTATAGTCTACTTTAGAAGAACAAAATCAATCATCCGGTTTTCAGTCCATTGCTCCCAATGTAACTTCTACTAATTCTATTGATTCTATGCACCATATAAAACAACATTTATTGTTAACGGTGGTCCCCCAAATTTCCTTATTATAAACGCCAGCAGCGCTAAGTCTTTCGTCTCGGTTGATTGGATGAAGCAGCTGAAACGTTCTATTGTCGTGAAGGCTGCTGATATTTTTGTCAAAGGTATTACTGCATATGTTTTACGCGTTATTCACAAATGCGAACCTTCACTCACAAATGAACAATGCGCTGCTTATACATGCCCATCTTTTGTCCTCAATTCTGGGCCATCTACACTTAGCTTTAAGTTAATCAAGATTGTGAGGCCTTCTTTTGCATCTTCCTTTGAATTATTTAAGATTGAAAACTTTGTTTCCCAGCCTGTTTCGAATGTGAATTCAGTTGTTGAACTATTTGCAACTGAGCCAACGTATTCAAGAACTTCCGACCTTGTGAAGAAAAAGCGAAGGCACCGCCACATCAAACTGACTTTTCATTTAAAACTGCAAAGATTTACAATCAATGTGAAAGGCTACCAAATTAGTCACTGGTTCAGTGCCTGAGTAAATAAGATCACGATTTTCAGATGCACGTTCAGACATTGGTGGAAAGGAGTCTAGAAGAGTATCTCCCGCGTTTATTCCTACAAACAAACGTCGTTGAGACCTAAACAAGGTTTGGACAGAGCCAGGTAAAACTGAGTTGACGGAGCTTGCACTCATGGATCCACCTATGAGGCAGCCATTAATGTCTACGCGACCGACACGGCAGCCCCTGCTGCATTGGTCACTGGACAAAAATAAAATGAATTGATATGGAGGAGAAACCAAGCAGTGGTCCATAAAACAACCAGTACATGCTCCGTCTGTTAGATCTTTGTGAGTACGAGAGGTCTTTGAAAATCTGTGCCCGGCAAGTATCCCCACGCACTACCCTCCTTACCGTTAGCTTATCACGCAGAAAAAACCATGAAGCACTCACCATTTGACGTCCTCAGACTCATAAAATCGCTACGGTGCAACGGCTGACGTGAAACTTAGCGCACCAACGTTGGTACCCCCAGCTTCATACGTCGTCCTATAGGGAACTTACGTCATATCCACTGTTGCAGTCCACCAACTGGAAAATAACAATGTTCCGCTCGTTCCCACTAGCAATAGCAGCCAACTACTGCGAAGTTTATTTACTTCTCCAGAATGACGAAGGTTTTCGTGGACATTATTCATCTTTGGCGGTTTACACGCGGTTTCGCCAGAGGTTTCGTTTCCCTAACGCCCTAGCATGTGTGTGTGTGTGTGTGTGTTGAAGTTTGTCTGTCCGTACTCTGAGCAAGTCATCGAGTAACGTTTGTTTGCAGATTTATCTATCTTCATGCAAAGACCTCCGATTTGGATTAGCACAAGCCTGGCACATCCTGAGTGTGACAATTATCAATAGGGAAACGCGTGGCCGTAACACATTTATCCAACAATGCAAATACCGATTGCAGCAGGCCACTGAACGTTTCATTATTGACATGTGTCCGTTTTATATCATCCGATTTGTTAGGCCCGCATGCAGTTTGAAGTGTCTATCCTTTTCAAATAGCTCATTCAGGCTTACGACGGCAGCTTCAGTCTTGCTTCTATGAGTTAACCCGTGAATCTCGCAAATTAACTTTTGCATGCTAAACACCTATTAGTAACATATATGTGAAGCCTATAGTGGTCAGCTTTCAAACGAAGTAATGGGTTTTTATTTTCCCTATTAATCGAAGGCGATGGACAATTGTGTAACTCAACAAGCCAAATGTCAGAACTATTTACCCGATATTTACTACAAATTGTTCTTGAAATCGCAGTGATTACACAGTAACTGGAGTTAATTTCTGAAGAGAAGTGTAACCAGAAGCGATCTACAGCACTTGCCTTCCATCTAATCAGCACGAAAAACAGCCATGTTTTTTATGGCATGATCAGATTCTAGACAGAAACTACTGAGCCGCGATTCCGTTATATCAACATCGGTGAACTTTCTAGAATAACCAAGCCCATGGGGCCCACTCAACTCATTGACTTGATTGAGCGTATTTTTGAACATGTACTTAACAAAGCCAATCACAGACGGATGTGCGCCGTCTTTTAATTGGTAGTCATAGTTTTGTTCCAGTATAACCACGGAGACTGTCGCCTACTTCACAGTGATCGGTTACATTACGATCTTTGACATCGCCAACTTTTCATTAGGCACCACACGGTGATAAGTTCAAGTACGATGATTTGCTTTTAAAAATGACCATTCCTCTTCAGACGATCGGAATGTAACAAAATTCCTCCAGAAATAGGGGAGTACCTGTAATGAAACCGCCGTATCATGTGCAATACCGTTTCTTGTGGGGGTGATAGGAATTTAAGTCTCGAATGACTCCCATCTTGTTTGAAACTGGGGTGAGAACCATAATGAATACGTTGTGGTTGTACGTTACTTATATGGTTAAGCAGGTGGTTGAAAATTCCATACGATGTCGGCTAAAAATCTTACGTGGGATGGTTTCTGTCGGTGCAACTGGTTCTTGAACAAAGAAAATGATCCACGAACCTGTGAAAACAGATCGCTTGCTCTCACTATTTTGGTGGCAACATTATCATCATTATTAACCTTGTATTAACCTTTTGATCAGCCATGAAAATAACATAAAATGAATAACAAAATGGTATAGCCCGCTAGCATCCGATAGGATCGTTCACCAGTTCCTTTCGTGTTTTGCGTCATCGTTCGAAGTTTCTGGAACACTCCTGATGGCGGCATTGTACGATCGATCCCAGATTCATTGCTAAGGAGCCCACCCCTCTGACCTCGCATCTAAATTATATTGGCGTACACACGGGCTCCCAGAGTTAATCAGTAGTTTGTATGATGCCGGAAGAATAGTTTCTGGCCTAATAACTTTTAAAAATGAAGAGCACGCCAACCCGGTTTCATCATTATGTGCAGAAAACAGCTACCTGATTACCTGTAGGATGAAGTTCATGTTACATATCTGAACGCTTATTGTGGCACAGAAACTCTTACATAGACCGCAATCATCCTTAATGCTCGATATTAACCAAACAACGGTGCACTCTAGAAAACCGTAAATCACACAGATTTCTCTGGACCAGCGGAACTTAGCATATTAGAACCGGTGGTACTGACAATGTCGGAGTATTACGCCAAGTTTGTGTTCTCCTCAACGAAGCTATCTCGAGCATTGGGAATGGATTTTTTTGGAAACGATCAAACAGGATGTTGGATATTTATTGTAACGCAACGCTCATACCAGGTCGGTCGTCGGTGATAATGGAGCTGAGTTGCTCCACATCATTTGTGGCGGCCTTCTTGGAGTCAACTCCGGAAATAGCACAAACAGGATACTGTGTAATTTCCGTTTGCATCACGCACTCTACTGATTGAAGTCGGTGGACAAATGTAACAAAACTCAGCCGTAGGTCTTTGTGAAACAGAACCCCATAAAATCAGTAAATTATACACTGTATAGCGTCCAGAAGTGTGATGCAAACAGTCAAAGGTAAGGTATAAGTCAGACCAAACTAATGACCATTTGGAACGTTTCCACCAGTAGGGGACAAGATAGAAGTCAATTCAGGTAAAGGCGAGCTTATTAGTAGATGACAGAATGGTTTCACCAGCTAACAGTTAACAGATAGCTTTTCGTTCCAGCAGCACCCAGTGAAGCGTCCAAAATTGCAGTCTGTAAAAAGTAGCTTGTAGAAAAGTGCCGTTGATACTATACAACGGTAATGAACAGAAGTTTGCCATTCACGACGGAAATTATGTTCATTTCGGATATAATTGTTAAGGGAATAAAATAGACAGTTATACAGTGCCAAAAACTTTGTTAGTAAGTTAAGAGACCATTTCCCCCTTTGTCAGAAAGTGACGATCTAACATTATTAGTTGAGATGTCGAACATAAGAAACGGGCAGTAAAGGAGGTTATAAAATTTACTGAAGATAGCGAGATGCTTTTTTCCTTGAACTTATACAACAGGAACTTAACAACACAACAGTGCTCGCTTCCATACCTGCAATATACTTCGGAAATTCAAGATCATGCTGACAGATATTCACAACAGAATGCAATGGAAAACACCGATCCCCAAAAGCCAGCACGGCTTAAAAATTTGCCAGTTGCATGGATAGTATGGGGCTTGTCTGTCCTAGTCATCATTCCTTGGTAGATAGCACTTTTTTATACAATTGCGGAAGCACGTCCTTTATTACACGTATCGATCTATGATCCGCTTTAAAGTTGAAATTCAACGTATCATACAGACACTCCACAGCAATTGCGGCTAAAACTCCCTCCATGTTATTCAAATTTACAACTTAGGAATATTTCCCTGGGAGCTGTGGGCCGCTTATCTTTCTCCTCCTTGGATATGACAGAGTTTAATATTGCGTAGCGCGGTTATCAGGGACAGCATCCTTAATAATACATTGAACTACCACGAGCCTCTGGGGGACTTAAGTCACACTTATGGTTTCTGAAACAACGGCATACTCGTTCTGTATTTATCAGGTCAACGTCTTTTACCCCGACTCTGTTTGTTCGAGTTAATTCGTCAGCCGACAGTTGCATGATGTTCACATTAACAGCAAATGCAAGTGGTATCGCATGATTGTCTGCAGGTTTCCACGGAAATAAACGTTTGAAAAAATTCGGTGCATGCGGTTGGCCGTTATTCTCAACTTTTCGGCCCATCACTCAATGCGCATCCAGCATTCCACAATATACCAACATTCCAACACATCCAGAGAGTAAGTTAAGCATTCTCACATTCGCTGAATAAGACCACAGTTTAGCTGATTTTTTAACCGATTTACTGAAAGCCTCCCGACCGCGGGTGTCAGGTTCATATTCGTTGTCAGATACAGAAAGTATTTCTGAACGACTGTGCATTAATTCTGTTCACCTTGTGTCATATAGTTTGCTACGATCCAGGTAGAAGTATCCAAGTTTGCACGTCGTGAGATGTAGTGTTGTGCTTTTCCACTTATAAATTATTTTCCTGTTGAACATCAGTAACATCTGCTCGGAGACTTCGCATTCGGATATGCTTTCGAGCCATCCTTTTTCGAAAAGAAGCAAGAGACTCGAGTTTCTGTCTCATTAGGGCTCGTCGGTAGTGCATATCCTTGCCACGGTCGGGATTTGAACTCCGGCTGCGCATTCTTTAGGCAACCGTGTTAGCCTCTACGCCATTGCCTCTAGGGTGTTCATCAAAATCACAACGAAAAATTGTGTTTCCACAAAGATACTGACCATACAGACTTAAGTAAAGTGCGTTCATTTAAGTTAACGGACGGTTTTTGCTTAGAGTTATTTTCGCCGAAGTGTGTAAAATACGGTTCCCATTTAGCCTTAACGTGAGATACACTGCCATGTGGAATTATCTTCGGAATGCTGAGAAGTACTGAATGCAGTGAGGTTTCGACAATTCCTATGATCTTCGCTTTTGAAGCATCAAATTACGAAATTGACACGATGACGTCGTATGTTTATTCAGACTGTTCACTGAGGGCAGTTATATAGTTTACCGGAGCACTGACTCATGTAGAACGAAAGTATGGACAAAAATAAACTAGTTTTTGCCCAGCGGATCAATCGCGCATGTTGTACACTATATACGCTTTGGCGAACAATATACGCTTGTTTCTCACCTGCGTTCCAAATGATACACATCCGTGACAAAAGATTACATTGTGTAAAGCATGTGATTCCTGTTTCAGGATCATTAATAGAAAAGGTGCGAGCGGTCGGCACATAAGTTATTTTAATAGTCCAGACACAAGTGCTCATTAGATTGCGGCCGGGCTTATGAATGTTTTGGTTCACGGGCGGATGGGTTGATGATTCAAATATCCCTCGGGTTATGTCCATCCCACGTTCGCACCCGAGGACAAACACGGGCCCATCACACCGGTTTTTTGGTGGATCAGCATGGCAAGTTATACCATACCCAGTTTGTCGGAGGATTTTTGACCAGGTTCCTTGCACAAACAAGAATGAATAGGTTGAAAACATTTGACAATAGCTATACTTACTAACATGGGACAAACGATCAGATAGCAGCTCTTCGCTGCAAACTTGTGAAGTGCACTTAATCTGTCAAGGATCCCATGTGAACGAAACTGTGGGCGTGGACACCGCGGACCGGCGTTCTCCCGGTGTTCCTGGGTCGTTTGTTTGGGAAGTTTGGGCAAATTTTGGAGTTACAAGAGACTATAAAGGTGTTGACGGTTATTATAATTGTTGCCACATATAATTCTCGGCAGCTTAGGAATTCAGTGAAGGGTATTTTTAGATGAAGTGGCGCAATCGGTGTTTTAATTCGCCTGCAGATTGTTGAAGTAAAAATATATATATATATATACATATTCTACATCGTACCATCTGCAATGAAGAAAGCAAGTGGATACTCGAATTTGGATTGTTTATGAAGGAATAACAACCGAAAATGAACAGCTGGTCATTAGTCTTAAAGAGAAGCCTTCCGGGATCGTCACATCGGACAGTATTGGACATCGTCAAACCAGACTGTGTTACTGATGTGACGGAAGCTATAAAACGGCCAACCTCAAAGGATTTATTCTTGGCGAAAAGTATCCGTGATACACGGAAGTAATAGGTGTCCTGAATAATCGCCAAACGTCGGTGAAGTTTTGTACGATTTGGATGTAGATGTTCACAAGTGATACGAGGAACCTGAATAACTTAATCTGTGTGTGCATGTTCACCGTGAACAGGACTGAAAGACAAATCTTTCATTAATACTAGCGAAAAACATTCTTCCACAAATTCAAAAGAGTGGGCAGCAGTTCATAAGATACCTCGCGAAAGCACCAGTTGCGTATGCAATCAGGAAGGTGTCTCCGTTACCAAGGGGAGATTGCGAATCACTTTAAGAAAGCCGCTGGCTGCAGTTGTGAGATTAGTCATCTTTTGGGAGAGCTGTTATGACCCGCCCATAACCAAACATGTCCGGTCAGACTATTTTTACTTAGAAGGTAGCTACTGATTAACTTACCCAAATGATCACGTCAACGAGGAAGCTCACTTTTAAACCGTCTTAGGAACGTTCGAATTCGTCAGTGTGTATTTCGGTAGGTGTTACGGATCTGCAAGGCATAGTTTAGAAAGCATCGTTAGTTTCTGTTTTCTTCAGATAAGATAATAATTATCAATATTCAAGAACAGGCGTTGGAGAAGTCAGTCACTTTTCACAACGACTGTCTAATGTTATAAAGATAACACCTTCATCACGGGTTCTTTGATCGCACTTGCAGATTTTGTTAGAAATCAGGGAGTATTTGAGTTGTAGCAGCAACATCCCGTAGTTCATTCTGGCTTGTCTACTGTTACTCTAGTCCTTGTACTGGAGTCCTAGTCCAAGGTCCTTTGTCGTAAGTTTTAGTGGACACAGTTAAAACGGGAATTTGAGTAAATAGTCAGGAATCCACTTATCATAGCAGCCAACTAAAGTGGCTGTATAGTTACCAGCAATAAGCAAATCTCGTCGAAAAACACCGGTTCATTTTGTTTTATCAAACCACAGCTAAAGCCACAAGAGTTTGTCCTTGTGTAACACATCTCAAAATGATTGAAAGCGAATTTTCTGGAAGACATGTCTCTTAAGAGGGCAACGATGAAACCAGGATACACAAGGGATCCTCTCCTAAATCCGGCTTGGGTCATATTCCACGCCAAAACTTGAACCATCTCTTTCAATATGCTGAATCACTGAATGAAATAGACAGAAAAACTAAGGGCTGAAGAAGGTCTAGCAGGTTTACGCACATGTGGACCTTAATTTTATGGTTCGGATTTCAGTCTGGAAGGGTTATCCACAATATCAGGGCGAATGGAAAGAAAGGAGAAGATATGCGACAACAAAACCAACAACACCTCATCAAGTACACTTCGAAGGTATTCGAAAATGCACCACCCAGCGGAAGATGACCGAGAGAAATAATGACAGTTTGAGAGTATCTTCTCTACAGCAAAACTCTTTGGACGGTCAAAGTGTCTGAGTACTTGGTACTGCTTTCTAAGTGTGTGTGCTCAACTTGGGCTTGAACTTGCTCGTGGTTGATACTGTTAGCACATCCGTCAGTGTGGAAAAAATTGAAACACCAGGACATTGCTGTCTGCAAAACTTTCGACAAATGTTCATTGAGGTGGCTAGTTGGGCCGAGCGAAACCATATATCTTGAAGAATCATGAAGCCAGATGGGATCCCAAATGCTAGTATCATGCTTTTTTCAGCATATCGATGGTGCAGTATGAATTGTTTTATCATCAGCAGCTTATTTTGATGAAAAAGCGGGGGACGATATACGGCAACCAGTTTTGTAAAGTCACGTCTCACTCTCTCATTTAGGACAGTGCTATCCATAGTGTGAGGCCGGCAAACGTAGATATTTGCCCCTAGTAAAAAAGACATACTTTGGGAAGTGCAGTCAAGTCATGTATGTTAATCAATCACTTGCATATAGATATTTAGGCATGTAGGTTTGATGCATGGCGACGATATACTAAAACGGACGGACGTTACAAGAATATGTACCGGGTAATGTAAACGGGTTTGACGTCATGACAATGAGACCGACAGTATCAGCGTCTACCGTCGACAGACAGCCTTCTTCTGAATTTAATTTTCAACACGACTGCAGGAAGACTGGCAGGTAATATCACATGGAGTTGTCGTGAAAACACGATCAAGGTGGGAGAGAGTATTTTTCCGGTGGGAAGCAACAAACGCAGCAGGTTAAAACAATCGGTCATAGATTTTAACTTCCGCACTACATCTTCACTACTTTGATCTCCCACCCAAGGAAGCTGATGAAGCCCCACTGTATCGACGGTGATCATTTTGGAGAATTGGCCACTTGCTCCTTGCACGGTACTCATTGTCAAACAGAACTCTCTCCAGCAACTCATCTTCAGCCAGCTGGGCGTACTTACGTCCCTTGTTTGATCCATAAGCATTCGCACTCAACCGCACCTGTGAGTCATGGGTGCAAATGAAGAGAACAGTAAGCACTGCATGGATTTTACGTAAAAATAACGGCTAAGTGTAACATCTGACAGGGCATAACAAATAAATTTTCAAGAGGTTTGTTAAAAGCGGTTCAAAATAAGTAATTTTCTAATAACGATTTTTGACGTTCAGATTTACCTCACTCAAAGCTTTCAAACAACTCTCAGTGGATTTTAAAAATCGGCAAAACTGGAAATTTGTGGCATCCTGTATAATCATCTTTCTGTTGTCGGTTCACTTGGTTAGATGCTTAATTTCCCAACAAAACTGTAACAACTGAATCTGTTGCCAAACGTCCATGGAAACTCAACCGCGACAGAAATGGAAAGGAATCTCAACTAAGGATAAAACTGATGTGGTTGCGCATCTGTTTTATTTGAGATAAAACGAGCACAATGAAGTGAGACCATGAATAGCTTCTAGCGAAATGACGGTCATCGGCTGGTTCGCATTAATTGGCTTCAACTTACTGACCTGAGAATAACAGGGAGATTTGAACATACATCATAAGTATGCGACTTTTGTGCACGAGTTCATATGCTTAATTTCTTGCTAATAATCCGGATTCAGCAGATAGTAGACAGAACACTCGGGAGGGGATCATCATCTAGCTTTCAGTGAAACGCGTCGTGAGATGATACATACGGAAGTCTCGGAAATATTAAACTAAAATTGACACGAATGCTAACTCAAAGTCGCAATTTTGAATTCCAGAAAGAAGTACACATTCTTACTGATACGCTAGTGCAATGGATACAACTATGTTATTTTCAGAGCACGTGACATGCATGACCGGATACTGCAAGTGGTCAGCCTCACCGAAAACCTAATGAAAAAATAGAGGAAAGAATTATGTCTTGTTGACTTATCGCAAATGATAAATAAAAGTCATGAGAAACAAGAACATGATTTCACAACAGATCCTTAATTATCTTGGAACAACCAACATTTTCTTCCGATAAAACTGGTCGATTTTCTTAGATGTTTTAAAGAATTACTCTGAAACCTTGTATTAACATTTTCAGCTCAATCTTCGCAGATCACCGCTACTTGGGTTTCTGGACCTCCGAAACTGTTATTCTATTTAATGTATTTTATGTGTTGTCACCACAGGTGAAATTTAAGGCTTTTTATTAGATTTTTTATCAACACTGTGGAAAGATGGAATGGTTTACGGAGAACGGTTTCATCTAGTGTTTTCATTGTTTTGGGCCTAACATTTTTAGTTCATGTTCATGTAACCGATGTTTAACTTCAGAACAATGATCCACATAGCAAAAATGATAGACAGAAAGAATGTGCAGTATAGTCAGAAAGGAAACGAGGGTATATGCATGTGTGTGCGTGTGCGCAAGTGGACTATACCATAGGCTTTGCGTAGATTATTTCAAAACGTACCGTGAGAAAAAGTTGACGTCTTTTAAATGGGACGTTGTTTCGTTGATGGACGAATTTCCCGTTGCGCTGGGAACAGTATAGATGAATCATTATTAACTTCGCTTGTCGTTCACATCTGGAGTTACGTTTTGTAACCAGTCTGTTCTCGTTCCAGTTTGTAAAATTAGTTTTTAAGCGTGATTCAAATATCCGAAATCATGCATCAGTTTACTACTTTTAATTAAAAATGGAATTTAAAGTGTTTTGAACTTCATGAAATTCGTAGTTGGTCATGTTATTCAAATGACCTGCTAACCAAAGCAAGGCAAATGAACACAGGTGATGATGATTTGGAAATTCCTCAATGCGGCCGTTTAAGGGAGTGAAAGCTGATGAATATAACTGTATAGAAAGGCGAAAAGTATTGTCTGTGGATTTTAACTTTGTCACCGGTTGAAAGTAACTTGCCTCGGTAGATAACAGAGTCCGGGGACAAATAAATTGTCGGGAATTCCATCGGGACTATGGGGGAAGCCATTATTAAGTTATTCATCAATAACTATCAACAAACTACACTGAAGGGCAATCCGTAAGGCCTGGCCCCCCAATATTCTATATTGCGTGGGCAGAGAAACTGGTTAAACTTCAGTGCTACCTGTATCTTGCGAACACAACAGTCGGTTAACGCTAAAAATTTCGAGATGATTCATACCGAGAGTAAGTGAACAGTGAATTCTGTTGTGAAATAACCCGGACTGACTGCATGCATAGTGGCCAGTCTAAAATGAGAACTAAGTCCATTAGGAATTTCGTTCTGTTAACCAGGTGAAGATCTGTCAGCGAATGACCTAGCTTACGGATTATGTTTTGGTTGGGGATATGGCATCTTCCAAGTTATCCGTAGTAAATGCTGATGAAATGTTGATTTGATATTTCTCGAGTACTTGTGTTATTTTAGTTCGTACTTACATTTTCACATTTTTTTTAGTAAACGTTTGACGAATCCCGAGTTCTGTTTCATATGAACATAACATTAGTTCGGCGTGGTCTGGATAATGATCAGTATAACTTGGACGGCAAACATGCATGGGTTTTATTCGCTGTCAATTAATAAGAATTTATTCATTGAAAACTCATTGGGAAGCTTGAGCTGTTCTACACGTTTCTTGTGTATTCCTGAAATTATACAATATATGAGATTTCAACCGTTGATGTTGACAAAATGTTCGAAGATACTAAAATCGATGAGGGGCTGGCTGGAAAGTCTATCTGAATGCGGAGGCAACGATCAAATGTGAGTGATGGTTAAACTGAAGATACTAGAATCAATGAAGTTAACGGTAGGTGGTAGAACATTGTTTTGGTGGAAAGTTTCTGTTGGTAAAATTCAATCTGATGATTGTCAGTAAGCCTGAGCATTAGACCCATCCTCGGTTAGGTAACTACAAGCCAACTGCATAAGATTTCCTTGAAGTAGAAGACTTCAAGCTCCCCGAACGCAATGAGGTGATTAACAAAATCAACAGCCTTTCAAGTGGTCACTGAGAAATTCGTCTCCAGCACCATTAATTCAAACATCACAGATAGTAGATCGGCTTGTAAGGCATGAAGATACTCAAAGGTAACTATATTGAAATATGCACGATTTGTCACCATAATCATTTGGATCTCAATGAGTTTACTGTCAGATGCCGCAAAGACTGCTAGAGGCAGTTATTTTGATGGAAAGTATGCTGAGAATTGTCCGCATTTAGTTTTGATGTCAGTTTCATTGATTACCTTGAGGCATTCAACAGACTGTACTACTAATGGCTTCGAAATTCTGGTAACACAGTATTTCAGAATATTTGGGTAATAAAGCTGGATGCGTGACCGTCATTCAACCATGAACCGCATGAAAATACGGAACAGGTTTTCAAAGGGGACATGAAA
Source organism: Paragonimus westermani (assembly GCA_008508345.1). NCBI lineage: Eukaryota > Metazoa > Platyhelminthes > Trematoda > Plagiorchiida > Troglotrematidae > Paragonimus > Paragonimus westermani. Next base: position 11,492 of record QNGE01004911.1, on the reverse strand, counting down.
AAGTTAGAATTTTCGAAATTTCACAGTGCCTAAAACCAGATTATGAACATTAAGATGCACAATCATATTAGATGCGAATGATTTGTAGGCATGAGTGAGACAAAATCCGGATGGCAGTTTTACTACAGTTTTCGAAATTCATTTTTCTCAATTGTCTTCAGACTACAAAATTCGGTAACAAACAACACGAGTTTTCTTCTTACCGTGTCCACTTAGCTGTCATCATTGTGAACACCTCCAGCTACAGGAGGAATAGGTCACAAGGCTTCCGACTTGGAACACAGACGGAACCTTTCATCCCTCATTGTGAGTCGAAAATTTAGCACAAAAATTATTACAACCTTCAATTTAGTAAAAGAATTTCCAGCCGCCCCCTTCGTGAAGAAGCACCGTACTCGGTTTGCTTCTCGTTAGAGATCGTCCGTAGCAAACAACGTTGCCTCAGCCGGGATTCAAAACTGACCAAGGTTACATGAAACAGATGTATATTAGTACCTCATTAATCTCGCAGTGTGATTGAATTATTATACGCAACGTCTCAGTCACTTCTGTTGATATGTATCAGTTGAGTTTCCTGGTCGTCTCAAAAAAAGGACAGTAACTGCTCAGCAAACAAGCTGGTCAGTATGACTGAGTCATACAAATGTTGTTGCGATCCAAGCCCCGGTATTGACAAAGAAATGCACTGGTGACGAACTGCATCAAAAGCGAAATCTGAATGTAGTGCTGTTTCCGAAAATTTTCGAGGGAAAAATATAAGGGGATGCGGAAGCTGCAATCGGTTATCAGTAATGCTCAGTCAATAACTAGTCAATAACGTTTCGCACTCTTATTGGAACGCAGCATCTGCTGATCCACGTACGTCTCACTTAAGCGAAATTCCGACTGGACAGAAGGGACTGGAGTTTGCAACCGATGAAAGCTATATGCTTGAGGTTCTACAACATTTCGACTAGTAAAATATATGATCATCATCAGATTGTTTGTGTGTCAGTAGCTCTACTGATTAGATACACACCAGTGAGAGTGAAAAAATATATATGTATCTATATATCTACTCATTATCTTTTCGATAGCCAATTTGAATGGGTTCGTGTGCACTCTTTTGATTTATTTACCAAAATTAATGAAGGTCTGCGCAACTGTTGGTGTGCTCAGCAAAGGTTGGACGCTACAAAATCCCATGGTTATTTTTGACGTGTTTCACTGCATCAAGATCAGGTCACGATCAGCTGTGACAAGTCATATTGTCGCTCAGACCAATTCTTGTTTTCGGCGGATTTATCATACTCTGTTTGATGTCAGTTGCATATCGAACAGTTCTGAACAGTTGAAGGTTTGAACCAATTGGTTCCCTCGAGTAGTTTGAACAAAGCAGACAGAACATGAAAACTGGTAGATGCAAGCATTTTTTATTGATTCATCAGTAACAAACTTACAATAACATGGGTGGGCTTTATTTAAAACAATCGATTTGAGGGGTGGATAATCAATAAGCGGGTTAGGGTAAGACATCAAGTCTAGGGAAGGGTCAGGTTCACGAACAGTTGTTTCTGAACACAGAGAGCTGGCTTGAATCGATTACTTGCAACTGCTTCAGCAAACCGTAAGAATCTCGGGTCAGAATTACACAACAGGAGTTCGAATGCGCAAGATGGATTGATAGGGTGACCGGTGGTCAAGACGTGTCTAGCGACTGAGGAAACTGGCTGTTTACGCGTTCCAGCAACATTACCATTCTCCGGTAACACGGACTTCTGTACCCATTTAGGTGAATGTTCCTTCCTTCTGGAGCTCAATTATCCCTCGTTTCTGCCTATGTAACTTTCTCCGCAGTTACATACAAATTGGTAAACACATTGTGGAGTGGCGCCGATAGGATGATCTCCTTTGGCTAATTGCACTGATAGCTTCTAAGTCCGAGCGATTACACAGAGTTCAGCCGCATTAAACGTTCGTTTAACTAAATTTCTTAATCCCTGTGTTGTTTGTTGCATGACATAATCACTCCTAAAAGGTAGCTCTATGTAGACTCTTTTGTTCTCTAAGGTGACCACCGTTTCGGGTGGTAATTTTCGTCTACTGTGCCTATCTATGAAACTTCTGGGGTAACCATTTGATTGTAAGACAGACGTAATCAGATCTAGTTCCTCCGCGAGGCTGTCGTGCCTACAGATCCGCCTTGCTCGTGTGAACAGAGTATTTACTAGTGCTCGTTTGTGTTGGATCGGTGTGAAACTGCTAAAGTTTAGGTATTGACCTGACCATGTGGGTTTCCTATACACAGTTCTAACCGAGCCATCTTCCCGAAGACTTATCAGAATATCTAGAAATGGCATGCAGTTGCCGACCTCAAATTCACAAGTGACCTTTAGATTAGGGTAGCAACTATTTAGACGTTGCGCCAGGTTATCTATCATCTGTTTAGGTTGACTGAAAATCAATGTGTCATCGATGTAACGCTTGTAATATGACAAGATTTTTTATCTCCATAGCTAGCTGTTACTCAAATTTTAGCGTGAAAAAGTCTGCTGAGATGGGACCTAGTGGACTTCCCATGGCTATTCCGTCTAATTGACGGTAGGACTGTTCAGGAAAACGAAAACTGATATTCTCAATACAGAGAAGCAAAGTTTACTTCAATATGTCGGTGGGAAGTGGCAACGAAGCGTGACTCACTTTAACGAGCTCACAAACGTAGTCAATCGTTTCATGCAGCAGGACATTTGTGAAAAGTAACTGAACATCTAGAGAGCACATCAGTTCATTGGTAAGTTTGATTCTGTCCAGGTCACTGATCAATTCAAAGGAATCTTTAATGGAGTATTTCTGAAATTTCTGTTTTACTGGGGTTAGAATAGTGACCACCCAGCGTGCTACTTTGTGGTAAGACGAGTTTGTCATCGCCAAAATTGGCCTAAGTGGCATCCCAGACTTGTGAATCTTTGATAGGTCGTAAAGTTGAGATGTTGAAGTTCGGCACGGCTTAAGAGACTTATAGGTTACTTCATCAATAATCCGCGACTGCAAGATCAGCTGAAGATGTCGTCCTATGCGGCCCTCTATTTCGCAATTGCTGTCCACTCTCTTTATTTGCCAAAACTTTGTTTGATCATCTAATATTGATAACACCTTCCGTACATACGCATCCTTGTCTAGAATGACGGCCCCGGAAACCTACTCATGTTTAGGTATAACCACTATTTTCGACTTAAGTACTCTTACCGACTGAAGGTGTTGCCTCGTAATAGCACACCGACTATCAGTTGGAATCCTGACAAACCCATGAGCTATATCGGTGAACTAAGTCTTCAACCGACCTAGATTGTCGGCACTAGTTGGTCAAAGATCAGATGTTTGATGTTTTTAAGCTGCAATCCGTTAACCGATCGGAGAATACTGTTGAGAAATATTTGTTTTTTTATGCTGAAGATCTCTTTATTGGTGGGCTGCTTGCGATGATTCGGTTTGAGCACACCCATCAAGCTGATTTACTTCACGCTATTAATCTCCGCCTCAAATTTTCCCTCACTTTAAGCCTATCAAGAAATGTGTGATCTAGCCTGACGTAAGCAATCTAATCGTGCCCCCATTCAGTGTTGAATTAGATCATACGGAGCTGTGACATGCGCGTCTACATCTAGACATTAGGAATTAGTGACTTTACTATTAATAACTGATGAAAATAAGATGGTTCTCTACCTCTCTTCTGTTTGACACGACATTGAGAATATTGGAGTGATCATGTTCTTATCATTCCTCGTATTAACTATCGGCCAGAAAAGAAGTTTGCAACAATGACCAGAAGAATCGTGAAGTTTCATGCCAGTTGACTACTGTCTCCACTAGTAAACAATTTATGTAGCCCACATATGGTGTTCTGCCCTTTGAGTTGTTGAGTACATCTGCAGAAAATAAAGTAAAAATCGTACTAACGATATATGTAGGTTTGAACTCACATTATTCACTCGAGGGTTTGGCCCCAAAAGGTACAAACCAAAATAACATAACGAAAAGAGCGTAAGTGCACGATAACCTACAGCAGTTTTCTAATGTACTCGAAACCGTTAGGTTTTCGACACAAGACTCGTCTCTAGTTTTCTTTCCATACACAATCTCAAAAAGTCAACTGTTAGTTCAGTGGTGTTGGATTTCACAGATTCAGTGGCGTTGTGAGACATCCAACAGTCAAATAAATTGTGAATTTTTATCACATACTAAAGTGAGGATATAATCTGTGTAGTTAAAATGAAGGATGGTAATTTCATCAGAAACGTAGGTCGAACAGCATGTATAAAAACGAATTGCCCGTTAACAATTATCACACAGCAACACAAACCGGAAAATCTCAGTACACCATATTAGACTTCTGCCAGCCAAATGAAGCGCTGTATAAAATAGACCATCTGGGATTTATAGAAATCAACATTGTGAGCGACGCTTACAACCATGATAATGACCTCAAATTCAAAGAATTCCATTCAAGTTATCAGTATCTACCTGTTATTTTCTTTGACACTGTGGGAAATGTTTATACAACCGAAAGATATTACCGGTTCACGCGCATAAATGCGTTTATCACCGACGCCCAATATCAGGTCACCTATGACCGTATCGTAACAAACATTTTTAAAGTGTCACTTACGTGCTATTCAGACGGACTTCCTGTAGCAACCTACGGAACCACCTGAACTTTTGCACCTAGCAAATTGAATCCAACTGACAATTTGACTGCAGCTATTAAAATAAGTAAGAGGTAAATTGCAATACTTTTGTAATGAGTCAAATTTTTTTAAACTAACCACTACGTAACCTTGCAATCACTACACACAACTGATTATGAAGTCACCTATAGACTGAAAACTTCAAAGTACCGATGTCATAACCCTGACAGTACAAATCCCTACGACCTATAACTTTGACCAACGGCATGTGGAAAAACTGCATAAAATGTTTGTTGGTATATCGGAACGAAACAGCATTAGAAACCTTGTGGGCGGACCTCAGCTTTCACCACAATTCATCGGTCACACACTTTACCAAAGCTCAGGTGGATGTACTTTCGTTGGATTTAGACATCAAGATACCACCAAAAAAAGTGAACAAGCTGCTAACACAGGTTCGATTTGAAAACGTTTATATACAGATTAAGGATCCCACTCCGACCTCACTGGACAATGCGGACTGATTTCGTACAAACTTAGTTGATATCTCCTATGGGTATCTTATGGCTCCAGTACGCCAACATTGTTGTTTGTCCGCAGTCCGCCTAGTCTTCTTCAATCCGAGCAAGGGCTCTAGCATTGTCATAACGAAGAAAGAAGATTACATGGCCAAGATTAATGTGGTACTTTCTGATGCACTCAAATTTTAATCGGGATTCCCGGCCATAAAACAATTTCCTGTTTAAGAAACAAATTTCGATTAAACTGTGAATGCTGATGCTGCCCGGGTACATTTCTGAGATTCAGTATCAGAAATTGAAACCAACAGGCACACAGACACCGAGGATGAGAGGTTCACCGAAAATCCACAAGATGGTTGTCTCACTACGACTGATATTATCTATAAACAATTCGGCACACCACAAAGTGGTACGATGGTTAGTGAATATCCTTAAAACAATTCGTGAACTGTTATCCCCCAGTCGTGTTCGCAGTTCTTTTGAGTTAGCAGAAATTTTGGAGAACAGTGCACTGAGTCCACAGGTGATGTACTCGGTCGACGTAGGCTCTATTTACTAAGGTACCGTTGCTTGAAACTGTTGAATTTTTACGCGGTATTATTTCCAGCCGAAATGTAAATCTAGATATTACATTAGATCTCTTTATAGATCTGCTTGTACAGAAAACATCCCGTTTGAATTCGAAGATGTTGACCATAGACAGATTAATGGTTTGTGTATAGGTAGCCCACTGGGCCCCATATTGACGGATGTATTTTTTTGGAATGCTTCAAGAAAGGATTTCGAGGGTCTCGTTTTAAAAACGTTACGTGGATGACGTTTTAATTCTCACTGATGGACATGCTTTCACCTCGTTTCATGAGTACTTGAACTCTGTCCACCCAAACCTTACTGTATCTTATGAGGTGGAGGTTGAAAATTGCCTGCGGTGTTTAGAAATCTTTATAATCAAACGTCAAGATGGTACACTAAAATGATCCGTTTGTCGAAAGCCAACATGGACTGGACAGTATTTGCAGTTCTCCAGCTGTGCACATTTTGCTTATAAACTAGGGCTAGTGAAAACGTTATTTCACAGAGCAGGAGTGATTTGTTTTGCTGATGGATTGGAGGGAGAAGAAGAGTTTATTAAGAAAACGCTAGTGGATAATGGTATCCTGAAAAGTTCGTGGATATCCTTAGAAAGAAGAAAGAACCGAAAAGTGGTCGGCTGCAGTGCCGAGGAAAAGAGCACAGTTATACAACTTCAATTTAAGGGTGACCACCTGACTTACAACATTAATAACAACTTGACGTCAGCTACCCAACTGCGTGTCCTGTTAACCACTAGGGGTTTGGCTGTCCATAGCGATGGTACAAACTCAACCGAACAGTCTGTCTTCCGCATAATATACCAGTTCAACTGCGGTTGAAATGACATCGACACATACGGGACAGACAGGCGCTTGCATCAGCGTGTGGCGGCACAAATTCCCAAGGGGTTATTAACTGCAATTTCAAAAAACGACCTGTCGACTGGAAGGACCCGGTCTCATTGATCGCCAAACACATCCTAGGAACCAATCACCTAGTTTACCCTATCAAATCGTTCGAGACATTGTTACATACTCGCAACTCAAAGCTGTTAGCGATTAGTGAGGCAAACACGATCAAATAATATCGGCCATTTTTCTGTGTACATAAGGCGCTGCCGCAATCAATCTGATTACCGTGCACTTGATTGCAATATTAGAGCGCGGAAGGTCAGAACTGTGTGGTTGGTTCGTTCAGTTGTTGTTGTTGCGATGTGCAGTTTGTATAAAATTTGCTGGTTTTAGTTTGGCGACTGATGACAGTGAATCGAAATGTTAACATCTCGCAATATTTCTTCTCTGTTTTGACTAAATGGATTGAGGGAACTCAGTTTTCTAGATATTGGAAGCGACAAAAAGGTTTTTCATTACTGACTAGCCTTCACAAATTCTTGTGTCATGACTAATAGTTGCCCATCACCGTTTTAGGCATGGCTCACTACAAACGAATACTAACGAAGCCACCCATCTGGCGATACCTCTATTGCTGAACTAACTGGCATTTTCACCATAGTTACGATGCAGCTGTGCGTGCTGCTATGCTAACCCAGCAGGGTTATACCACGACATTCTGTGGTGCTCACTGGATCATGAAGTTGACAGTCCGGTTTTTATTTACTCAGATCGTTATCAGTAAATCACCAGTCACACCCGGTTTCACTTTAGTAACAAGTTATCCAGTTTCATTATGTTTCACTCACTCAAAGTGCTTTCATTTTTCCAAAAGAAGACGATTCCTATACCATTACTAAGTTAATTAATGGGATCATCTTTCTAACCATTTCAACACATTTTGTTTAAATGCGAACGCAGATTAAGCGCTGGCAGCGTGAAAAAGTTTTTAATTATCAAAATATGGAGATACAGAAAAGTTGCAGAAGGGCACATCCAGGACTAAAGCCTCGAATTATTCTAAGTGTGCTCAATGACAACCTTGTATTATTCAAAAGTCAATTCCCTTTCATCAGTTTAGTGTTGATGGAATTTTTCGCAATCGGGCTGGGGACCGGACTGAAGGGTAAAAACTATAAGATTTTGTTGGTTCCCAAGTCTGACCTTTGTTGTCTATTATGTGTTTAGGCGTTTCCAAATGCTAAAACTTCCGGCATAGCTGGCTGTTTCTGGCACGTCCTGTCGATACGTTTCCATGGGGATTCAATGAAAACGTGGCAGCTAATCGAGGGGGAAAGTTCGTACTGAAACTATTCATGACTTGTAGGTCAGAGCAATGCATTAATATTTGTATCTCTGTCAGACAGAAACAACGTGTGCAGATTTGTGAGCGCAACACAATTTTTATCTGCCAAACGGCTTTAATATAATATGTTCCTGACTTATCGACAAAAAAAAAACAATTAGAAAATGTCTGTTTTATATTTGTACAATCGCGTTTATTATTGAGGTGAACATTTTTTCGTATAGCAGCAGTCAGTATTTAGTCGGCAACAAATTGTTTCTGAACTTGTGAATGCTTTAGAGGAACCTGTGTTTAATCCAGCATTCGATTGCTTAAGCGCGATATCAGGTCAGTCAATTAAAAGGGCGTTTAAACTCTCACTCTGCCATCTGAAATTGCTGAACCAGCTGTTGCCCAATTTTTTACGTCCTCACGGCCAGGTGAAGCAAGTGATCCACATACATGCATTAAGTACCCACGTGATTCGGAACATCCACTAAGGTGGTCAACGGGTATAACTCCTTTTGCTTCCATTACCGGCTTTTGCCTTCCGTTTGCGAATTGTTTAGCTCGAAAGTAAAGTTGTACAGTTGCTCCTGACTCACCTGAGTTTATCCCGTCAATACGACTCACTAAAGCTCAATCCTGACAGAGAGGTGGACAGGAGAATTTAGACCTCAACACTTGGATTTAAACCAAAGCTAGAGCAAACCTAAGGAATACAAGTTTATTGTTCACGTAATTTGTTTTTGCTGAAGTTAGGATATTCTTCCAACTGTACACTAATTCCTCTCTTGTTCTGAACGCGAAAACTGGCTCCCTTTCTCAGATACTAAAACCAAAATTCAGCTGAGTAATACCATAAATCACGGGAGAAATACATACGGTCGAAGTGCGTTTTGCGCCAGTAGAAAGCTCGAGGTTCAATATAAGTCTAATTGTCACAGTTTTTGAAAACTGTTAGTATCATCTCACTAGTGCCGGTGGACCCAACCGAAACAAGCTGTAAGGCCTACGACACCATTGAATCCATTCGTGCTTAGGTGATCAAAGCTGATAAACAAAGATGCGTGGGCGATAAATTATGGTGAAACCTACATTAGTGACTCGATAATCATTAGTCAGCAATCGGAAATAAATAAATACGACACGTTTGCTTTTACTAGAATATTGCCTTTCACCTATAGAAATAGTGGCTGCTGGGATTCTGTTTGAAGCTCGACTTCGTCTTTTAGTTCACGTACAAACAGTCTATTGGTCTTAGTCTGTATTGTGCTTATCAGTTTGTGATTCTCATACAGTAAACCATTGTCCATATTTTCACGTGGTCACTATGTGAGAACGAATGTACTAAATAAGCAGGCGGTTACAGTAAATTACCATTGGAAATGTGGGTTTGCCAGTTTTCAGTTTAGACTCTTCCACCTAAATTCTATGTATACCGTCAATCATTCAAGCAAGCATGTATGCGAAACATAATATATCGGAGCTAGCGATAGTCAGGCTATACTTTTCGAGCAGTATTCGCTAACTACAGCTCTCAATAAGGGTTGGCGATATATGTCGATGCCAGCTTTTGGTGCCAGTTTGAGCGATATCAGATGAGAACAACAATATCACAAAAAGATTAGAAATTGTTTTTGAAATAAATGACACTTCAGTTAGTTCACTGTGCCCTTCCAGTCATACAATTATTTGACGATGACGCCTTTACTTTGAAAGCCCATCGGAAAAGTAGGAACAATGTTGATTGTATTTTTGATTAATAAAAGTGCTGTGAAGCAAAACTGGAACACACTACTATGATCTAGGTAAGGAATAGCTGAGCGACTACCACATTCTGATAAATTAACCGGCAACATCTGCCTAATATCTGTTGTTCGGAAAAAATAGTTTGAGGGGGCCGAAAATTCGGCGTATGCCTTTATTCCTGACTGTAGCCAAAAGTGGGTGCGTCCGAAGAATCGTCGTTTTCGTAACATACGTTTAAAAAATGTGCGTTTGGTGAGTTCACCTTGTTGAGATCTCTCCAGTTTGAAGTAAATCATACCTTCTCGATTGAATGGCGGTATATTTTGTTGTAGCCGTATCTATGTATATCAGCCTATCAGCGGCTTTGACCAGCACAAAACGTTAAATGTTGAGCATCGCTTGGCTGACATGTCAAGTTTTCGACGTTCCATCCGAACCCACAAGCAGCATGTGATGGTTTTTACTCGACGGCCTCTAATGCTTGTTGGCCTTGCTGTAAAAGAGTGGTGTTAGGTTGACGAAGGTCTCATTTGGCTTAAGGAGTTCTCCTCAGGTGAATTTGTGGTCACCATATATAGTCAGCATAATGACACTAGAGGGAGTTTGCACACTTAACCGGCTGGCATACGGTGAGAAGTGACGCTACTTTAGATGTCATGTTAAAGGATGTTTACTGAGCCTTAAATGGAAGAACGAGCCAATAATCCTGGCGGTGAATATATGCTTCCAGGAGATACAAATTTAGCGTATATAATTATCTTGTGTTAGTAAAACAAGCGAGCCAAAGTTCTTTCCGACACTGTTCCTCACTGAATGTTGGGCCTGGACGAACCAAGAGTTTGCTAGATGAAATGTTGAGTAGGGATGAAGACTGTTTATTATATCAGTTAAAAAGATCTTCTTAAAATGCAGTGTGCTACGTCAAGTTCGCGCATATTTTGTAGTTGAAGACCTGTTTCACTCTGTTTTGAGTGTGCCAATATTTACAGTGCAGATAAGTTGACCATGTGGTGTTGCCAAATGTGGAGTGCAAGAAAGGGCGTTAGGTGAGTGTCAGGCATCAGGACTCAACATGAGCAATTCACTGCTGTTAGATATACAAAAACATTTACTAATAGATCAAATTCCATCCCGGTTCACCGTTCGTATTTACCTCTAGTCTTCTTACCGAATTGCTGGCACGAAAAGAAAGTCCTATGGAAAAACACGGGAGGACGCATAGAATAGGTGGATTCCAGCGTTCGATTAATCACCAGTTAAACTTGCACACTTTATACGTACAAGTGTCATTGTTATTCAGAGTCATTTAGCCTCGGCTAGCTGAGTCAGGCCACACAAGCCTAAGTGCACGGCTGCTGCACTTAAGTAATCAAATTCGCACTTGCTAATGCGGAATGTGAACCATATTTCCAGCAATAAAATTTTGTGTAAAATCAAGCAATTAGTTTAATTTTAGTTAGAAGACATTATATACCAATGAAAAAAACTCTTCAAGGGTGAATCCTGAACGAACAATGTCTTTTGCTCTAAAAAGCACAATTCTTCCCCTTTAAGACGACATGAACTCCGGTGTAGGGCACTATGGCTAGATGAGACCAGCATCATTTTATTAAATCCAGTCACTTCAGTAGTTCCTAGGTGTGAAACCTCAAACTGTGTCAACCATGGAGATTAGGTCATTCCACAGAGTTGACTAAATAGCCGCTTATAAATGAACTGAGCTCTCATCCTTTTGTAATGTTAAAATATTTGTTACCACTGATTGGTCTACCCTCAAACTGCATTGGTACTCGTTTCCAAGTAATTT
>QNGE01004910.1:9201-52472 GCA_008508345.1 Paragonimus westermani | reverse complement strand
AGTTGATTCTTAGTTTTCCTCGCGTTTTCTAATCCACGTATCCTCTGTTATGTGCATTGTCATCATACTTAAAACCAATGTAACATTCCGGGTTTTTTCCGCACTTTAGATTCCGAGATCACATCTTCGGAATGTTTTACTTGCCAGGAGTTATCACATGTAACCTCCTTCAGACCAGCCGAATAGGCAGGCAGCACCTCATTCAACGTTTTGAAAACAACTTTGCCAATAGTTCATCTTTTCCTCTTTCTCAGCATTCAAGTTTTTCCCAACGCTTCCTTTGTTGCGGTGCTTTTTGTATGACAACGCGGAGTTTGAAAAATGATCATGATCCTATAAACTATAAATCGATTGCTGGTAGAGTTCTTTCTCATGTTGTTGGTTGGTCCGCTGATTCGTGATCATCATTTGGGTTTGCTTGTGCAGGATCTCAAATCACCAGTCCTCGGCGTTGCTTGAAGCCAGCTGCTCTGTGTGACACGCATACACTTCGTGTATTGCTCATATATACCTATGCCTTTACTACTGGGAGCTTTCTCACGTATTTTCACTAAAATAACCTACACCCAATGCGTTTTCGAAAGAACACGTCCATTTCACAATCGTAGATAAACAGCCACATTTGCTTGAAAACTTCTCACTCTAATATTGAACCTTGTGTTTTGAAATAAGATATTGTTGGCAGCTGAAGTTCAGCATGCGGTTCATCAGCTTAAATAGTTGGTTTACAACTACCATCTCAAGCTGCTATATGCGACGATTCTGGTCACGGACTGTTTGCAAATAAAGAGTTAAATTAATTCTTAGACTTTGAGCAAGCTTGGCCATAATTACGACTAATCTACGGAGTACACTATTCATTACATTTTGAGCTGGGCATGCAGCTGCAACATTTTCCACTTGCAACGACTCTTGAGTTAACTTCTATATGTATCGAATTCGTAACTTATTCGGTGCCGTAACAACCAGTGGGAATGTGGGTGTTATGACAGCAGCTGTCCGTCGATTTTGTTTATGGGGCTTTTCTGACGATCTTTAAAGGTACAACCGTAGTGGTGGCTATCAAACCAGAATGCGCAAACCTAATAACACAGCGACACAACGTAAACATACTGAACATGAAGATCATTCGAAGTGACGACAAGAAGCTAACTTGGTCCAGTCCGATGAAGAAATTTATTAATATTTACTTTCGCATCTCATATGTTATCTTTTAATTTTGAAGCGCAAATTTTCAATTTAAGCACATTATTGGATGTTTCTTCAAGTTTAGCACGGTCTGCTCAGAGACAATAGGTCTAGTTAAACAACAGTGAGATTCCAGTAGGATCATATTCCTTTCACCGCAACTCGCCGGCTAACTGTTGGTTCCTATTATCCCTATCAGATCGCCAAAAGCAACAGCTTGATAAGCATCAAACGTTTTCTATTTCAGTTCACAATATTCTTCGACTAATAATTATCTCATCTACGCATATTTCAAACTCAGTGTTTCGCGTCAGGTGCGGTTCGTGGAAACACCTTATCACTCTTCTTCACACGTGCTTCCGGGTGGCTGGACGGTGTGTAACTATTCAGATGTGTGTATCTGCCTTTTGTTTTCATTTTATGGGTATTTACTTGGTAACTTTCACATTAGTGATCTGACGACCACAGCTAGTTAGAAGATGTTGTGTTATTCATGAATCTGACTGTTTTCGTTGCACTAAATTTTCGCGTTTCGGAAACTCTAAGAAGAAAACAACTGTGAACGTTTATTACGTTGTCATGACTGGAACGTGTACGCAAATATTCACACCAGCTATTACGTAGTCAACACTAGGACAACCCGCTGGGCTGCGCCTAGCGTATCGGCCGCTACACTTAATACACCTTTTTCGCTCGACCTTGATAAACTTCGAGCAACTGCTAATTTTTAACAAATTAGTCATTTCGTCTGCTCTGATGAATAGTTTAGTTCTGCAGTTGCGCACTCCATTTGCAATAACACGAATGGAATGTTTGACCACGTTTATATGAGATCGCTTCGTTCCGCAGATTGTTTGCATGTATGCACCTTTTAGGTGATATACCAACTAACGATCGATAAGTAGGCGAATTATGACAAATAAGTCCGCTCAATAATTCTAGTGCGATAGTCAGAAAATATTCGGAAACGCCCCGAGTTAGGTGCCTTCGAAGCATTCGTTATTCTTTTCCATAACAGAAAAGGTTGACATATCATTCGCTTAGATTTGCATTGCGGCCCTGAACACAGTTACAACAAGTTTGTCGGAAGTCTGTTATCAAGTCATTTTCTCGTTGACTAGTTGTTTTTAATATCTTATGCAGCTTTGCGCGCCATCTCTTTTGTACGCAGTGCAGAGGTAATGAGCGTAAACTAGCATGAATGCAATCTGCCCAGCAGACGTACACAAAGGAATTTAAATCAGTGAACAAGTTAGAATTAAACCAATCATAGTCACGATGTATCACATGAGCGTTAGTAGCCAATCAGATGCGAGGTGAACGTTTCGGCTTTGTAATACAACAGTCCCTGCCATTACACAGCAAGTGGAAAATTAGGAATAATTGAACACTACCCTTTTTATATGACGAGTCAAGTATATCTATTGGTCTTTTCGTGACTCGTCCAATGTGTTTCTTCAATTTATCTTCTTGTGTCTGGAAAACTTTAAAGTTGTTGAAAACACGGGCAGATTATCGAGGGTATCACTAGACTATCAACTTGAACACACCAATTAAGGCTTTACATATATTATTGTTCCGTAAATTTTCTCCTCTTTTTGACGTTTTGAAACAGTAACCGACGGTGAGAAAAATGTCATGATTGAACTTTACAAACAGGCCAGGGAGAGAGTATTCTGGTGTGCCCTTCCAGTGCAACCAGCAGCTGCCAACATGCCTCATTTGGTGAGTATGTTCTTAGCACTTTGTTCGACACCGTTCACAAAATAAATAGGTTTCTGAGAGGTTTTTTTAATTCGTGTATAGAGGTGGAACATCACTCAAAACTGGTTGTAGATTTCACTCTTCTGTATATTATCCAGCCGGTCTTTTTGAGGAGGCAGCAGAGTCCTTTAGTTTCGCGCTTGTTGAAGTAGTGCCTTATTTAATATCGTCCAGGGTTGTAACGCAGACCACAACTTCATGATGTAACCATTTTGACCATTGCGCTGTTGATCTCACATTAAGCACGACCAGTGTTACTACGTGCAAACGCCCAGCCACATTCACTGTTTAGTCTGGAAGGTTTGTAATACTGCGAATGATCTCTAAATTGCACCAACCGAAATCTCAGCTATCTATCCTTAATCAAATTAATTCTTGATATATACAACTGTTTCTGTGATTTCAACTTGGAGAATTCATTTCCGCCGGGTCATCTGTTATAATGAACAGAACAGTTGATATGTTCCCCTCGAAGCGGTTGGACAATCTGAACTGCGTGCGGTTTTGAGTGATTTCCAGCACATATCAACTAAACGTCCCAGTGACTAACAGTCACCCTGCATAGAATTGAAGCATATTCGTTTGTGTGCGATAATTTTACTATCCTAAATGTGACAAGTTTCTACTTGATCAAATATCTAATGCCCGACTAGTCATACTCTCTATGCGACAGCAACCCTGTCTCACTGAGTTGAGCAGAACTGGCTAATTGAAAGCAAAGATTTAGTCCTGATTACCACTGTTCAATCTTATGTTCTTCGTGAACTACTGAACAATATATTTCATACGCATGTGTAAGAAGTTGAACAAGAAGTCCTGCATAAACTAATAAATCTTACTTCTGTAGTCACCTGGAGCTAGGGAAAATGACCACTGCAACTTCAGCATTCTGGCACTCAGGTCTCACGGGGAATTCAGTTTTGGAGACGACAAAAACATTGTTTTCCTATTGTGTCCGAACATTTCGAGATAGCTGAGAAAACGGTGAACATACTGCAGGCTATCATGCTATCTTTATGTGCAACCTGACTCAATAATTCCCATTAATTCTGTTTAACGAAAATCGGTTTCTGGACATGCTGGGATGCACAGCTTGCAAACGACTGAACAGTGAGTCATGGAGATGGTATATGTTTTCAGGTAAACCCATGAACTAGAAGCTACATTCTGATTAGCACGTCTACCTCTGAAGAGTGTGAACTAGAATTCAAAGCTACTACAGGTAAGGGACAGCACCGAAACACTGCCAGACACAAACTAACCGGCCATTTTCTATGAGATGGCTTACTACATATGCACAACCGTGCGCAAGTATGTTGAAGTGAAAGTAGAAGAGAAGGTTATTTTCATGTGCCAGTCTCAGTGATCTTTTGTTGAAGTCGATTTATACCCGCACTTCACTTAATCAAATGCTATTCAGCTGACAGCATGATTAACCAGCAGTGATTCAGCTCATGTGTTATCTTTGTGTAAGTGTGTTTCTGACAATCTGGGGATTAACCACAAGCCACCCAAACACCCCCAATGCACCCACTGTTTAGTTACACCCCTAGGTTTGGGTTGATTTTCTTGCAATTTCGGTCCAACTGATAACCAACAAATGTATATTAGCACAAACAAGCAATTCCGCTAGCAAGCTGAACAGACTTTTCGATGTGGGGAAAATGTTTGTTTTTCACCGAACCTCGTTAATTCCATACCTTTCAACCAACAATCCGTGAAATGCTACTCCGGTGTTTCCTGACCAGTCATCAAAAACCTAATTAGTTTTTTTTGCCAAACTAGTTGTTTGGAGTGTTGTGATACACCTACAGTCACAGAAATTATATTTGGCTTATCAGTGAGTTAGGTCATTCGTTGTTGGCTGTTTTGTTGCAGAAAATCGTGAGAATGGGAATGATGTTGTGGAGGACAAAGTGATCTATTTTTATTTTTGCGGTAAACGGAAGAAAACTTAAGATAAGCATTAATACTTTACGATCTAGCAAACAATATAACGAGAAGGCTGAAACGTTTAGCGACATGCAAACTTTATGGAGCTATAATGTTTGTAGGTGTTACTTGTAGCCACGTCGAGGCAGATACGGTTGTAAATGAATGCGTTTTAAGCGCATAATGTCGGAGACCGGTTGCTTACCAATAATCCTTCACAGGGCACAACAATCACTGAGATGTAAACCTTTCTGAATGTGTTAGCAGGTGGTGTAATACCCTCTTGAAGATTTATGGCAAGCAGATGTTTTTTGAGAAAGATGTAGCTGTTCAGACATGCTGTTTAATTCGTCGGCTGAAAAGAAATTTTAAATGACACATCCGGAGATGAAAAAATTCAGGCGGCGTGTTGAAGGAAAGCACTTCTGTGCGTTGCGAGCACCTTCTAGTGCGGAGCCCGCTACCAGCTACTGTTTGTCTGATGCATGGCAGAACGGCCCTTCCAAGGATGAATTCGTCGGAGATGCACTAAATTATTATACCGTTACGTCCATCAGTGTGATAGTAGTCATATTCCCGTCTGAACGAATTCCACAGCTGATTCATCGGAAGAATTTCCGTTGCGAAGACATCTTCGAAATTTGGAACTGCCGGGCAGCTTGTTGCCTTTGAAGGAATGGCAAACTCCGTGAGAAAACTAGCTTGTCAGGTGAAAACCAAAACTCAGGAAACGTTGTGTGAAACGTATCAGGAGCCAATTATATAGATGAGAATCTGTTTTTGTTCACCAAATGTCAGAATGAACCAAGATAAGAAGGTGATGGTTTTTATGGAGGATGAGCATTCACACACACTTCTACTTCCCAAACATAATTTTGAAACAGTTGTGATATTGGTTTCCCAAATTCCCTCATTTTAAGGCGACGACCAGGGGTATTGTAAGATGCTTTACATGTGATCAGGCGTCATACGTGTTTCTAACCCAGGCCATCAGATATAATCCAGATTTCTTGCAGTGCCCCCGGAACACTGAAAATGGCTAACATTATCGTGAAGACGGTTAGCTTTTGAATCTTACAGGTCCAGTAGAACCGTGTCTGGTAATATTGGTGACGGGCACGTGAATCAAATCCAACAGAAAGAGAACCCGTGAAATCTTTACCTAATCGGACAGTCATTGGCATTTTACACATATCATGTGATACATCCGTATGTTCCTGCAGTAGATGTGTTGTGTCTAGGTTACCTACCACGAATGAGTAAGCAGCTTTTTGTTTTACGTAAGCGTCAAACTAATTATGACCTACCAAGGTGGGAGTCGTGTGCATATGTTACAGCGTTTGAAGAAAGCTGAAGACTAATTCTGGTATCTGCTTCGCAAAGCTTTGTACTTAGTACACACATCGGTGAGCTGATCACCGGGAAGAGTTGAAAAAAACAGTCATTGTGTTGACAACAAGTGAATCCTTGAGGTTAATTTATCGCATGACTACGGAGAGTTGGATTCAAAAGACAGGTTATCACCAATAAAATTCAACCTGACACAAAACGTTATACACATGCACAGCATTCAAAATAGTTGAACTGCACGATATGTAAAATGTTATTCTGCCTAAATTTAAACTGTTTGTCCAATTTGGCGCTTGAAGGAGTATGGTTTTATAAGTTTACCTGTAGAATATTGTCAGTCGCTAAATGCTTGAAACCGGTGATTAAGAACTATTACTTCGATGATATATTATTAAGTTCGTTAAGGCTAATCGTAAGTATCACCTCGGCCGGAATCTAAACATAATAGGTCGAGGTTTTGCTTAGATGTCCACCAAACCATAAGTAGTGCGTAATGACATTATTTAACTGTTTCTTGGTAAACCTGAACCACCGGTTGAATTAAGTACAGTTTTGACACTACATATCCAATTTGTTCCCATCTGTGATACACCCCTTCAACTTTTTCTGAGTGCAGATTGTCATAATTCAACTCATGTCACTGTTATTAATTTGACCTCTCAGTGGGTCGATGGACAAAGATGGGACAACTGTCAATTGATCAGACAGCTGTGAATTACTGTACAAAACAAAATACATCAGAGCTAATAGAGGGCAACTGTAAATAATTTCCTCATGACTTACTGTCACAGATCAAACCAAATTCACAGAATTGTTTACCGTACAAGTCATCCTGTCAGGTCCTGCTCTCACTGATCTTCCTGAAAATGAACATAACCAAAGTTACGAGACCCCCAAAAGCTAGTTTTACTTGTTCCATCCCGATAAGTCATTTACTACAGGCGTGAGAAGAGTTTTAAACGTGGGCTTTGATAACTGTAAGTGACCCTTTGACGAGTATGGTTGCCTCCAGTGGACTATGTGAAAAGACGAACTCAGATGATCCACCCCGGATTCACGTCGCAAAACTTGGACATACCCTAAGACAAGGTCTGCCTTCATGATAGTATGCCTGTATCATAATCAGAAAGAACGCAGAAAGAAGGAGAACGATGACGCATGTACTAATGTAACTCATCTCGATTCTGTCTGAGTCGATTTTCGGTGTTCATCACACCAGTTCGCTATGGAAAGTTAGCAGACACGGCTCAGACAATCGGAGACTTTAGAAATCTGAGAGTTACTGTACCTGTGTGAGCGGACTACTATTAGGCTGAATCCAAGCTTTCATCGATATTCCATAACAACCCGTCATATATTCGCCTCTGGTTTTAAAAATGCTTCGATTCGGATACTGGAGAATGGCACGCATGACCGCCGCCAACGTATGACTTGAATGTTCTGGATCAAAGAACCTGAATTTCACCGCCGATCAGCCAAAACTCGTGCAAAAAACGGTTTGAACTTTTGTAACTTATTTAATTATCACCACCCAGCAAACCCACTAGTATATTAGTGATATCTATGATGACAACTAATAGGGTTTTGTTTACAAAATATGCACGCATGTAACGAGTGAATTTCAAAACTTCGGATATGATGTTATACACCGTAAATAACGTGTTCGACCTGGCTAATCGACGTCATCCTAATACTTGTCATGCATCATAACTGTTCAGGGGCTAATGATGACTGAAGTAAACAAAACGGGTCGGCAAAGTCGATCTCTTCTTAGTGCACACTATTACACGAACGATTTCGGAAACGGAACTGGGAAACAAGTAGCAACCGCCCATAATAGCGCTATCTAACTTTACATTTTGTAAGATCAGTCGACCGCATGATCGGTACATTTGAAAACGGTGGCAAATACCAAGGTGTGTAGAATTTTCATCCAACACGCTCAAAAGTGTTCTGTTTGCAACATTAACTTATCTGCTATCTATAGATATGGTTCAATTCATCCTTTTCCCCTTTGTTCACAAAGCTTAACGAACTACCACAAAATTTTCCCCGACTAGCACCAAGGCATCTTCATGTAAATAAAGATTTCCCGTAAAACGTACGAGCACAGTGGATATCCTAGCAAGAGAACTTATTTGTGTTCGCGTTGAGGATACAGTGAAACGCATTTAAAAAAATGTAGATATTCCCTATAAAACACCATGTGACGAAAATGTAAGACTCGGATATAATTTGGCTGTGCCATCAAGATTGTCAAACTTGCACAAATCAGTCTTTGCAACCGACTAGCTGAAGCTCTACAAATATCCGCACCACTTAAAGCAATCCTTTCGGTGACATGTGACTGTCAATTCCGACGATGCTCCTATAAAAAAGCAGGGTTAGGAGAGTTGACTGTGAAATAAAATCCAGAAAAGTCATCTATCCACCACAAGGCGTTTAACAAATGTGCAGACCTGGTAGACTTCGCGGAATACAAGCAGTCGATAGAAAATGAACAAGCTGGAAACCGGGGTCCGTATAAAGATGATAGTATTTCAAACGACAACATCTGAGAGCTTTTAGGTAACGCACAAATATGGTTACACATAACAGAAGAACACTGATGCGTGGTACCTTTCTGTCATTGAACACAATTTATCGCAAATGCATGGAACACGCAGCTAAGAACATCCAGAACGATTTTCCCCAATCTTCACGCACACCACCAAGTTCAACACTAATTCACTAATGTGTTGAACGTGGCATGTGAAAGGTGCGAGATAAACAGTATAAAACCTGTCAACGGCTACTGGAAATGGTATGTTGAGTTCGTCCGCTTATCTTATAAAGAGAACAAACCAGGTAGCAACCGGAAAATAAGCGCCATTATTTTATACTGCCATTTATATTTTCACTGAGGTCATCCTTGAGATTCGCACGTCCTAACATCTCTCGTTGCTTGGCAAAGTTTCGATTTGTGCGTCATCAACTCAGATTTGCCTGGTCTCGTTAACTTGTTGTCGTCTAACTGTGCTCCGTTTGACTAGGAATATAATGTCATTTCGCACCAGCTCCACTTCGTTAAAATGTATGATGAACGATTTCGTTAGACTGGTGATGTTGAGGTAACAACGAACATCCTTAAGCACATCGAAACTTATTTCGTATGATGGTGAATAACCAGTAACAAGCACGTTCGCTACGCCTTCTTAGTTTGATACCCTAGTTTGATCCTCTAGGCCTAAAGATACAGTTACGCTTTATTTGTGGCGGTTGAGCGGCGCT
This sequence comes from Paragonimus westermani, assembly GCA_008508345.1. Taxonomy (NCBI): domain Eukaryota; kingdom Metazoa; phylum Platyhelminthes; class Trematoda; order Plagiorchiida; family Troglotrematidae; genus Paragonimus; species Paragonimus westermani. Next base: position 42,968 of record QNGE01004910.1, on the reverse strand, counting down.
TTGTACACGAATGAAATTTTAATGCAACAAGACGTGTTATGAAGCTGGGGTACTCACGTAATCTTAACAGGAACTAGACAAGAGAAGCGAAACACAAATCATCATTGGCATTGTGAGAAAAATGAAAGATCATTCCTTGGGATCAGAATCAGATACAGCCTCGCAGTAACTTCAACTTAGCTGAAAAGTCCTGCTCATAAGTTTATCGGTCCCACTGTGCAAAGCCATTCTGGTTAACATCCTGCAAAGCGTTCGAGTGAGCTTAAAACTATTTACACCAATTTGTGGCTGAATATCTGAATGAGGTCATACTTCTAGGTCTATTATGAAGTAACCGCCGCTATAATTTACGTGCTTGCCTCACAAGAAACGAATATCTACTACTGATAAAACCTAATGTGAAGAAAGCTCTAATCCTGTACATTCTTCCGGAAGTGGACTGATCGAGAGTTTTATATGAATGCAAAAGCCTCGACCAAGCGTGAGCGATGTTTGCGTTGAATTAATCTAAACTTCCGTACTCCTATGAAAAACATCTTCGAACATATTTTTCTAAGAAAGGTTTACTGTATCTTGGCTTGAAACTATGAATGTGTGTTCACGTATCCACTGATAAAACTGTTCAAGCAGACGTAGCATTGACAGACGTTGGCCTCTTACAGAATGAGCCAACTTCAGTTATTTCTCTTGAACGACCTCGGTGTACAAGATGACAGTTAAGATGTCGACTGTCACTGCAGGACGTTAGAAGATATTTCTCTCAAGATACCGGAAGAACCCAAATTTCCAATAAAGCGGGGTGTTCATCTGCGCGTCATATTCCACGAGACAAAGGTCACCTGGTCAAAAGCCCTTGAACCTTTAAGTTGCTAAATTCATATCCTTTTGACATGACGTGGAGAGTGCAAGTGTGAAATGGAGTCATAGTCATATGGATTTTATTCGTCTGACGGTAACTCAACGACGACTACTCGTAACCTGCCTGGATAATGGCGAATTCGAACAAAATATAACCAGTATTTATTCACAAATGTATTGGCATATGTTTGACCGGGTATCGTTGGGCCAGAACTTCAAGAAGAAAGCATCATGGGAAACCTGTAAAACTGTCTTCCGTTTGTGTGCAGTTTTCTTTATGTAAAAGGTAATCAGGCAAAATCCAGTCTGAAATTGGTAATGTCATTTGTGGAGATGATGCAAAGAATATTTTTGACTTGATAATATGCAGTGTTGAAACCGACTGTTTTTGTTTGATGGATGTATATGATATGTTGACAACCTGTTTGAGTAGGCCAACATGTCTTAATTTACTGATCACTCATCGTTGTTCGTTGGTATTCAGTAAAAATACACCTTCTAAGCAACTATTTACAAGGTTCTGACAAACAATTTGAAGTAACTGAAAGGGTAATTCCCTGTGATACGTTCGTGCGATTCAGTGAACTAGGTTATTAGCTTATTAGAGCCTGATCGTCTCATGATGACAAAGTAGAACAGTTGTAATCCTTCTAAAACCACGTTTCTTCTTCAAGAGTAAAGTCAGGGGCCAACAGGACCCATTACCGCTCAGAGTAAGCTCACGTGATGGCTGATAGATTTCTTGTTGAAATAATCGATTGGGTCTATCTAAAATTCAAGTCTCGCCGTTACGACCGCGCTGACTTGCTGCCTGAAAATATGGTTCTGTATTATTTCCTGTTTTTGAAACTTTGGCGGATATGTCTGAGTGGTCTAACACATTGTTTATTTCAAAATCGATGCATTCGGCGCCATGTGGAATATGCAGCGTGACTGGTAATAGAGAGCATGCACACAGTGTGGTGATAATGACTCAGCTCAAGTTCATCAGCAAGTGTCAATAATCACGCTTCTACTGGATGACCTGTTTAATTAACGGTGGTGTATTGATAGCTGTGTTGATCAGCTACCTTAGTAGGGGGGCCCTGCCAGTTGATCAGTCAGTCATTTCGGCGCAGATCTGTGACAAGAACCATTCATTTGGTTCTCTTGGCGATTAGATTGTTAGATTGTTCAAGATATTCCTTGCATAGAAACATTTTCAGAAGCCCTGCAAATCTGGGGACTTCCTTCGCCCGACGCAACCACTCCAGAGCCAAAGACACCTTTATACCTACCAGAAACGAGTTGCTCACAAACGTTAACCACATGCTATATATTAAAGTCGACTTCTCGAGTAAAATACTGAACAGTGACATCGCTGTTTCATGTTGCTGTATTTTCCACCAGATGGTGAGTGCGGATAAAGCAGAAACTGGATGTGAGGCTCCCTTCTGTTATTCGAACATTCGTCTGACGGTTTGTAACGACGGTTCTGGGTGAGTCAAATCGGTATCGTACCCGTATGTATATCCAAGCCCACGAAAATATATCCGTAAAATTTAGTTTCCGATGGCGAATATGTAGAGAGTAGACAGAATTACTCTGTTGCAGATTACCGACAAATAAATTTAGAATGCTTTTGTTGTGTTTAGTTTGGACTTATTACACAGCTAACCTTATGGACAGAGCAATGTTCGACTTTAACTTTGTTTAAGTATCTATGTACTCACTATCCGGACCCGTTTAAAGTGGGGACTCTAGTGCTATCTCAGATGGCTGCACAATTCACCGTTAAACTGGATACTTTGTGTTAAACATGAATTCAGACATTTTGCACACGTTATTTTGTTCTATAATTGAGCGATATTCATGCAGTTTCCTGAATTACTGAAGCAATGCTGATGTGATTGATCGTTTTCGTCAAAACCGATACACTTAATTTCCTTCACTTGATGACAAACGTTAACTCTTTTGATGTCTCGTTAATTATCACATTAGTCATTCACACACGTGTGCCTTAGTTGTCAAACTAGCAAAAGTTGTGCCACGTATTTTCACATAGGCACGTTTGTGAATCTCCAAAACCCCTACTTTCATGAAGCGTAGCAGTACACTCAGAAAGCGTACTGTGCTTCACAGCATGCTGTAACGCTTTTTCTTAGCGTCCTGCAAAAATTATCGGACATACAGCTCACCAAGCAACCGTTTTAAAGTGGTGAATATCATGTTGTTTGTAAAGGACCTGTGAACTAGGTTACTTGTCCCGAGACCAAGTTAGTTAATTATGTGTTCAAAAAAATACCCCCAGAATCTCAGTTATATCTGTCTATCGTGTGACATAAGACTGAGTTGTTACTTTCCACTAGACTTCAAGTGATAATGCCGATATGGTTGCAGATTTCCAAAAGGAAATATCCTTCCATTATTGCTCAACTCACCGAGCATCTTGCTGTTGCATCTGCACTTTGGTAATCCTCAACGAACCATAGAACTTACGTCAGTGGGTGAAGTTAGCTGTTGCGAAACTACCATACAGTCTTCTATCCATCAAAAAATTCTGAGTTTTCATCACGCTTCTTTTCATTACGACATACCATCAGTAAATTACCGTTCATCTGACCAACCTCTGCTAGAAGGTACTCATACGATGTTTGTTGTGCATAATAATCGTGGTTAACACCGCGCTGTTTCACGCAATTCACGTGCTTGGAATATTTCAGACATATCGCTGATGTCCGTTATGTTGTACAAAGGAAAGCAATAAACTTGATATTCATACCTACCAGCAGAAACAAGCTGATATTTCTGTCACCTCCTGCGATGTTTGTTTTCTAAATTTTAACCCACTTCGCACAAAACGAATTGGTGCGTGAATTTGACACAGTAAACTCAATGCATTAGATCGGATAGGACTCATGATTACGAATGTAAGCAGCTTGCAGGGATGCGATAACAGGAAATTAGTTGGGATACGATTCTTTCAGCTGAGACATACCCCAGTAATTTTTTTATATTCAGCGTGAACGTTTCTGATTAACAAAGGACCAGGCATGCTGTACGAACGGATTATGCTGCTGATGGAAGCACATGGTATGGTTACACAATCTAGTTGAAGTCAACTTAGTAGTGACTGAAATACGCTGTATAACTGTCCTGGATTGGTTGATGACAACTCAGTAATCTCCTCGGATTGCTTCTGTTATTGTTTACCTGATGCCTGCTGTCGGCGTGATGTACAGCATTGGCCTAGTTCCTGACTACTTTCTGAACAGATTCCACTGCAGTGAAATTTATGTGCCCCGATCATCATTCGACTGTGCATTTGGGTAGCGTCTAACTGTGGATATTTGAGAGAAAAATCAATAAGACATTGAATTAATAATTCTACCAAGTTGTCGTAAGAGTGGATTAGTACCCTTTATCTTCGGCAACAGATTTACTCAGTATCTTGAGTAAACATCGTTCGTCCACTTACGCTAATATAACTGTTGGCGCAAGGGGCAAACTAGATGTGAGGGGACAAACTCGTTTACTACTCGTTGTTTTGGCCTGCCATCATGTTATAACAGTCCGGTAAAAAGTGTGCAAGCAGAGTAACTTGGGCATAGGCAAGTTTTTGTATAATTGTTGTGAAGTTGGACTGCAACTAACTGGAGGGTCCAAAAATAAGTGTTACCCTCGATAATTTCCTGCGTGAAGCACATTAGTGACCGTGGGACCTGAACTACTTTTTGCCACCCTGAACAGTAGAGGAAAACAGATTCTCATTACTTCCATTGGAGCTTGGAAACGTTGAAAATTTTCCGTGAATTATTGAAATTACCATAAAAATCAGGGTGAAATTACACAGGCACGACAGATGCATATGTAATGTCCGTTTTTCTCTCGGCTTCTTCTCGTTTTCTCTCGCAGAGGACACCCACTAGGTCAACGTCCTCAAGAAGCTGATCTCTCAAAATGCTGCAAACATGATGTACCGTAGACAATTATTCTGTCTACAACCGTCTGCTTGATGGTTTCTCCGTGGGGGCTGTGAGGAATTATTTTCGTGGCTTTCTCAATGACCCTGTATTCTATTCTTATTAAAACAATGCTTTACATTCGTTTTTCAACCACAACCTTCGCCATACCTTAGCACGCATATCTGACAACCCCCCATAAACTTTGCTTCCAATTCTTCTCCCGTTATGACTTTGCGCCAAATATAACATTTGCATTGCATGCTGATTTCAACATAGTGAAAAGCCGTTAGTGTTATTATGCTTTTCAGCCTGCTATAAACATGATGAAAACTCAAGCCAACAAACTATGAATTACTTTGCAGTTAGAGGTATAGTAGTGTTGTCACAGTCGATTAAAAAAAGACACAGGCGGACGACGTTGTTAGGTAGCGTGTGCGACTTTAATGGATATAGCCATCGGAATCATCACTACTCAAATGTCGCTTCTTGTGGGGCAATGGATGGCCCCGTATCAATTTTCTTCACATTGTGAAAGCAAATGATCAGTCCCTACACTAGTTCTCTATGTTAGAGTTTTCATATGGATAATTTGCTAAACTCACCGGAATTTTACAAGTGACGTGAGGGATCTTATTGAAAGTCACATTTTTGTTCCTCGAAACGGCACCAAGGTTTCATTCATTCGTCTATCTACGGTACAGTTTTGAGCATTTATCGACTTCATTCTGCCTATAGTCATCCCAAGACATTTAGGTTTTAAGGTGGTTACTTCCAGAAGGTACGGAGGATTTTGTTCAGGACACCTAACCAAGATGAAAAACACGTTCGGGCGGGCGAACAGGACGGCACTTGATTGTCCGGATCTCGGTTCAGTTGGTTTTGACTCCTCACCTTGACGTCCGTTTCGGATTTTCGGTGTGGTCTCCCAATTAAGCACGTCAACGCCTAACTAACGACATGGGCGAACGTCTGGGCATGCACTATGTTTCACATAGTATTACTGTCAGTGTGGTCGCCCGGAATTTTAAGTACGGTGGATTTATGACTTTACTGTTAAGAAGTATTTAGGAGGATCTGTGATTTGCCTTCCTTCATTCTTGAAGGTCACACAACTTAAGAACACGTTACTTTTCGGTTTTAACATCCATACTAAACTCATGGCTGAAGGCAGATCAGTACTGGTGTGTTACACACCTACTTTGGGCAAGACAAAGAAGCAAAGTTAAGGTGGTTCTTCCGTTAATCAATGTGTTCCCTTAGGTGCCACCTTATCTTAGAGAGTCATCAATTCATTCACTGAGGAAAACAATCGGTTTTCCGGTAAATGCCTGCAAAATTGCCAGACATCATAGGACAATGATATGCTAGCTGACTAAGCTGAATGGAACCTTCCTTCATTTCTCCATGTTTTCCAGCCGGTATAGGTCCTCACGGAATTCCCCTTCCTCAAATCTGTCGTAAACGAGCCAGTGCACTTTACAGGAAATTCTCCCTTGTCAATGCCCGTAATTAATAAACATCCAATTGACGGCCGTGATAAGTAATGTGGCCACGATTTCATAACGCGACCATACTGACAACTGCGATGATTAACTTACATCAGATGAAAAAGAACTGTCTTATGGAGCTCATCCGCACTCCGTGGTGAATTATACTTGAGATTTCCGTCGGTTTGATCGGAAAAAGAAAAGCTTTACTGTTACTTCTAACTGACGACCGCGCTACCAAGACTTCATTCTGAATTGGGGTTATAGAAATCATTGGAGCGCTGAGAAATATTTTGATTAGTAGTGATTAGTAGGGACTATCCGATTATATGGATTCTGCATCAAACAGTCGATTGTGGCTGTTTTATCCAAATAGACGTTAATCAGCGTTTGTATGCAACAATTCAGATGTGCCTGATGTTGAATCAATGACGAAATAGTTCATATGATCACCTTATGAAAGTATGACCCGAATTTAATGCCGGTCGTAGCAACGACGCCCACTATTGAAGAGCTCTAACAAAAGCGAAATTTGAATAGACTGCGTGAACTCGAAAACTGCTGGTTAATTAATCTTCGGGAACGTAAAAGTTGCCAAGTGTTGTGAATGCCGTCCAATTTTTGTAAACCAAACTCAACTTCCGCTCACTAAGACCCAACGTACGGTAACCTCCAAGAGGTCAGTGGGACTGTGCATGTTGACCTTAACGCAGCGAACTGCAAAGTAGTGTATCCACTGTTCAAGACTGAATACATAAGGCAATTTTGTTTTTCGAGAATGGTTTATAATCACTTACACTTGTAACACCAGATTGCACTTCGGTTGGGTATTACTAAAGACAGCAAAAATGGTTTAACTTTATGTTCATTACGTGTATTAATGGTTGGCGGCATCTGATTCGGATTAGCCTGTCACAGTGACCGAAGCCAAAGGACGTCTGCGCTTAGCCATCACTGCAATTGGCTTGCGCTGCACCAATTGCAGTTCCACCAACACACCACATAACCAGTGTAAACCCGAAGAATAAGACCGGGAGGTGTGCCAGTGGGGCGTGTGTGTTATTACTAATGTCTTCGCAGACATCAGTGATGTCATGGCTATACACAGACAGCATACAGGCTACTTGATATAACACGTGCGCAGTTCGACGCACGCGTCGCACGAACGCGAGAATGAAGACACATACCAATAATCAACACACTGTTCAATCAGAACAATGTGGACAATGTTAACTAAGCGGGATAATGTACAGCATCACGTCAGCAAGTTCGACACCGCAACACTGTAGTCCGCAACATGTCGTCAAGCTGTATTGCTACCTGAAAGCGACAGCAAATTAGTCTTTAAGTATGCATTAGGTTTCCTTCCGATTATTCGTTTTTAATCCGAGCTCGTAGCCACACCCTTTTCGTCGCTTATCTGATATACAAGTGGCTCGTGCCGCATGGTGAGTAATCTTCGTAATACTTTAGTTATGAGCTGAAGGGTCTAACTGAATTTTGGCGCTTCGTTTCAGCCCTACTTTTGTCGAAGATATACTTGAAGGGATAGGCAAAAGCAACAACCCAACTGCACGTGCAGGATAACGTCAATCTTTTTGGTTACATCTAGTCTGAGAAGTTTATTTTACTCAGCTTGAACGCTAGGGGTTGAATTCACGGGCCCACCCACCCCGACAACGTGTATTCATTCGTTGCTGGCAGACCATTGATTTATATTTCGACGAACATTTCGGCGTTTTTGGAATAAGTAAAATATGTAATAGTTAACAGTGTGCAATTCATGGGTCCATAACATGAGGATGTCTGCTAGGAAAGGGTAGTCAGCTTGCACGTGCTGGTATAGCTCATTGGACCGACTTCGCAGATTCTTAAGGTGGAGCGCGCAAGTGCTTTCAGTCAACTGCCAAACAGCAGTTGTTTCTTCGTAGCAGCCATTTTTCTTTCGATTTTAATAGCCTGTATCCTGGCTGAACATCTGAGGTTTAAATAATGTAGTGAAATAAGTCTATCTAAGTGAGCTCCGGAGTTGCATCTCTTTTATACCATCGAATCTATCAAATTATTGATTAGCAATGTAGTTTCTGTGCATATCATTGACGTTGGTGGTTTTCAGCCTTGAAGAACTGGAGAATTTGCTCTGGGCAATCAGTTAACTGGTGGTTTCCAAATGACTGTGTTGGATGGATAGCTGGATCCAAAGGTGAAATTTCTGAGATGCTTGCATGGCCTGTGTAACTGGTACAGCACTCGCGGTGTTTGGTCTCGATGTTTCTAGCGATCGTTCGAATGCAGTGGAAGTCCAACTTTTTTGCATTGGGTCTCTTTCATCTCACAGCGCGCCTGAAGTTGAACGCTATACATAGATAATCCTACAGATAGGCATTTGTGACCGCGATCAGCTCATTAGTTGACTGTCCCGCTAATGGAAACTCCTAGTTTTGAAACTTGTTTCCACTAACCCACTAATCCTAGGAAGTGCCTTTTTTGCGGCAGTTCATCATGGGAAAAATTCTTTGGAGCTGCAATTAAGATTTATGCCGATTCACTCAACATCAGGCAGCCAGTAGTTCTCTTCTGGCATTGTACAGTAAAACATAATTAACAGGCAAGTATTCACTGATAAGTTATTCGAAAAACTTTCGGTTTAATTGAATTCAGATGGCTTTCTTCCATTAAATTCTTTCAATACGGACATGATTAACAACTTCTGGTATTACGTGGTATATTCCTTCCGAATGAATTGATCAGTTGCGCACTGAAGCAGATATCTGCAAATCCCAAATGAGATGTCACATTTGTCAACCGATGGCTTGCGGGTGTACTATTACAAACAAAGAAGCAAGCAGAACTAAAAAGATCGAAAAGATCCCTTTAACGAAACTCAGCAGAACATGACACACTATGCGTCAGCTACCTGGACGGAAGTTACAGCCGACACACTCGAAAGAAACACCAGTCATGAGATAAACTCCTCAAAAGAATGCCATGTGCTGAAGTTTCGGGGGTTGCCTGAAAGTTGTTTAGTAAAAGCCAGTGCTCCAAAATATTGAGCTTCTTGAATATTCAGCACAATACCCACTTTAAGAGACAGAAAGTTTTATTTTCCTCACTTGGAACCTAACTAATATCTGTTAGAAGCATATGTTCGGATTTGGCACTTCTTAAGATAAACTGGTGCATGACGTGTACCGTGTCTGTAGTGTACCGCTATTTGATAACAAGATTAAACACGATGTCAAGGAATAAACGAATTTGGTGTCTTCCATCTACGGTGGACATTCCGAGAATTAGATACACGATTATCACAAGACATGGTCTGTGACAGTCGTAGCCCAAGTGAGATTTATACTATTCATAAACCGTGGGTAACCCGATTTAACTTCACTTTCTGTTGGTGAGGGTTTTAGATGACGCCTCGTTGAAAACTGTAACCTAACAATGGGAGCGCAAGAACAGCAGGTATTAGAACAGAGAGATATCTGGAGACAAACCCTACAGTTTGCGGAAAAAATGCGGTTACTCTTTACCTATCCCTCATATGTATAGAAGAATAACAATCTTCCCAAACCCAGCTGCTTCAGAAAGAGTTATTTATTTTCGTTTTTCATGTAAACGTAAGTGGAAATTTTGAACTGCAAACCGTTTGCGTTTAAATTTGCGACCCGTTTTATTGTTCACATGTTTCACGAGTTTCAACTACTCAGAAATTCAGTTATCGATCCCATGGATTCTTTTTCCTCTTTATTTTGGAACAGAATTATTCCATCTTAAAGTAAAATGCATCCTTTTAACAAGGGGGATCTAGGAACGTAGAGAGGTTTGTTTCGACAGTGTGGAGAAAGAAGGTTGTTCAGACTGGAGAACACTGATGTACATGGGTACAAATTAACAAACGAACAGCATTCACTAGGAAAGTAGAATAATCAACCGTATAGAGTAGAACCAGTGTACAATGTTGGAGACAGAAGAAACTCTATGTAAACTGCAAACGGGCTCAATTTCGCGGCCAGTAAACATCATTATGTCAAGAAACACAAAACATATTGGCAGAAGTGTCTAGAGTTGGATTCACATGGTGCACAATGGCACTTTGCAAACTTGTGACAGATTAATGTCATCTGGGAGTAAGTGTCATTCAAGTCATCTTTCTTTCCCTCCTGCTAAATAGTACAGTCAAATTTGGGAAGGACGAATGAAAGGACCCTATTATCATCATCATCATCATCATCATCATCATCATCATCATCATCATCATCAATACTGTTGTGAATTTTACCACCAGGCGTATTACTTCATCGGCTAGGCAAGTCTTCTGTCATAGTAACGGTCACAATTTATTGACTTGTTTATCACCCCCTCCGAGCTGTGACATACCACTTAGCAGCTCAGAGGCCCTCCGACTTGAGTGTGTGGTGAACGCTAGCAGATACCTGTTTCGATGTATCACAAGAATTAAGGTTTAATATATCCAGCAGTTAATATTTATGCTGAACTGTGTGCGTGCAATTAAGCAAGGCGTTAACTGCAAGATTGCAGCCCACGTTCGGACAGAATCACGTCATCGTGGACAGACGTGCATTCGAGAATGTGACGAACATCAATCTGTTCCTTTGATCGACATGATTAGGTATGCTAGAGGTGAATACGTTGCGATAAAGATTATTAAAATCCAAGCGAAGCAATGCAGTGGTTATAACAGGTAGATCAGCAAACTGTCATGGATCTGCCTCTTTTAGTGATTTTAGGTAATCGGTAATCACATTCCAGGAAAGCATATTCCAGGTAATGAGTAAAACACATAAGAGTAGCATGACATCCCGTCAGGCTGACCATATCAGGAAGATAGGTTACCTTTACCCACTGATTGTTGTATGGACCAATTCTGGGAGTTGACAATTCCTTTTGGGTCAAGACGAAAGATATTTAATCCGTAAACAGGCGAAGCAACTTACTTTTCTGAATCCTCTTATCCGTTTTAGGGCGTAGTCAGAAATGGTTAACTTACCAGAGTACACTGAACACACAGCACGTCCTGTGGAACGGGCTACTCCTTCCTAGCCTCCCTTCGGACGGCAAGCAGACGAATCGTTCCCAAGCAACAGTTTTTTGCCTCGGACCGCCAAGTCAACTCTTTAACTAAGTTTAGCAGCCACTAATTCTGATGCATCGTCAGAGTGCACCCTGTGACAAGCGGAAGTGGTGAACCATCAACGAAGGAGTCAGTGAACAATACAAGGACAATTCCAGTGTGTACAGTATCGGCTTGTTGAATTTATACTAATAATCTGTCAGGTTTTACTGAAGATGTGCTAATTTCTACTTGTTGGTACGGAAAGCTGCTGTAAATAATATCTTTTGACCGGTAGCAAACATTCTGCCTTTTCAAAAGTGGCGATGATATTATTAATCGGCAACTCACACTCATGGTGATATATCTGCATGTCGTGCAGTGAAGGAATAATCTTTCAGTTTCGAACCCACCCTGCAATGCGCGAACTTTTCACGGAAGCCTGAAAGCACGTAGGTGGTACGACAGTCTACATCAGACAAGTGACGGTCAGGAAAATCCCTGGTCAACCGACATACTGTTTTAGATTCCGAAACATATTATACGCAAAGTAGGTTCTTGCGGTTGGACATCACATGCTGTCTCACACGAGCTGATTTACTGTATATCAATAGGCGTGAGTGCATGTGCCTGGTATACACCTTCATGTATGTCAACTCTCGTTCCCATAATAGGAGCATGATAGGAGCATCCAGGTAATCTTATTCACCTGAAGTATACAGACAAACGATGACGCCGTAAGCGCTCCAAGAAACAACACAACATATACCAGTTTACCACAGTGTAAACTTCTACCGAAAATTGAATTTACCGGAGGTGCACTATTACTGAGCTCATAGATTATATACCTTGATATTTATCAAGTCATTAGCCTAATATTGTCCAACTTGTAGAAAATACGTATTTTCCTGATATGGTTGAGCAAAAACGTTCTGGTTCCAAAGTCCATGACAGACAAGAACAAAATCACATACGCACCCTTGGTGTCACACTCGCAAGTGTCCCAAAGTGGAAAAGAAAAACGGGCATTTTTGAAGTTCTAGATATAACGGCAGAACAGGCATGAAAACATCTGTCAAAATTTCGACACTACCTCAGGCAACACAGGTAGAGATAGAGTACGTAACAATATCCCATAAAAATTCTCTAACCCACAGCTGACGGGAATATACCTTGGGCAGACAATTGTTCCCCTGACTTCCAATCTACTTAACGATAAATTATAGAATACGACTGAGTAATAGTTAATAAACACGCATTCCGAATTTTGGATTGCGTAGTTTTCCTCCCCATACCGGTTATAACTTTCATATTCATTCTGTTCTGGCTAGTCTAACTTTCAAGCATAGAAAGCAAATACTGTTTGGCACACTTTTGTGTTATCACAATGTTGACCCTGAGCGCTGAATTGCTGTTGATCAGAAATGCAAACGAATAACTTTTCCCCAAAGCTTTCTATGTAATCCTTAACATGCTATTCGAGATTTTGATTTTAATCACTAGCTTCTTCGGACCATCATGTAATTCAGAACGTACGGCCGGAAGACGGCGGATCTCCCACCGTTCTTAGCGGACAACCACCGTCGCTTACATGAGAACGCTTTCGCTTGTGTGAGTGACATCCTTCTTCAGCTGCCGGTTTTATTGATTCATTCACCATCAGCTCTCTGGTAGCTGGTCTAACTCATCCTGACTCAACAGCAGGCCCATTGTGTATTGTCAGACTAAATGTGAACATTTCTGCTGCTGAAAACACTGGCAATCCACATCGACTTCTAAATAAATGACACTTCCCCCAAATTGTCCCAAAGTTTTACTGCATCAAGAGTGTGTGACCCGGCTGAAGTTCTTCTCATACTATACGTATAGTAGGTGTAAGCGGGTAATGGTCTAATTTCAACATAACTCAACTCACCGTAAAAACTGCTATCACGTGCCAGAAACTGAGTACTTGACTAACGCAAGTATCGCACTCAAACGTTCTTTTGATTGTGAACACTTAACACAGCGCCAGTTACGTTTATGCAAACTGACCGTGGAAAGCAGAAAAACGCGTAGATTTTAGCGAAAAACTCTGAGAATGTTCAAACTTTCCGGATTGCGGTGAGGAAACTTAAAGTATGGCAGCTTACCGTCACACTGTTTATTTGACAAGATTTCACAGCCGCGTACAACAATATTATGTACTGTGTCAAACCTTTTCAATTTTCTAGTTTGACGAGGCATTTATTGTACGGAAGGGGCTTATGTGGATGCAGTAATATCTACCTAGGTGTACACGCATTTTTGTGCGCAACGAAGGTAATCTTCGGTGGTAAAACATCATCGTTTAATGGGCCACCTTATCGACATTTCCGGTTAGTCTGCAGTCCAGATTTGATTTCTACACCAGAGCATTCAACGCTAATCGTTCTCCTTCTCTTTTAATCTGCTCCGTGTGTGCATGAGTTGGACGTGTGACACAACAGGTTGTCATCTTGAACAAAGAAGTATTGAGGGTGCAGAATAGAAATTAACCCAAACATGCTGAATTTTGCATACATATGAAGCTAATCGCATATAGCTGCAAAGTCCTGAAAAAGAACTGAACATATTTTTGACGAAACTGCCCAACACTGAATTGACATGATGTGATATAAACGATTCTCTTAACCAGAAACAAGATTAAAGTCTGGGAGGGTTAGTGAGAGCTGTCTCTATGATGCATTGTGTACCCGAATTTAGCAGAGCTATCAGTGCTAGTGATTTCTATAGCACAGTTGTAGGTCCACCTACCTGTTTGTTTGGTGAGAGTAACCGTTTAGATATGTTGTCTTATGATTCCATGACGAACTTCTAAACTGTTGGCAAGTCACATGCAGTAGCTGTGTTAAAAAGCTTCACATAGGCTTTCTCTGTAAGCATAGTCTTTGTGTGCAAACGTTCCGCTGAAAGATGTAACAAACTGAATAAGTGACTGTATACTGTGAGCAGCTGCATAGTTGTACCACGTACTGCACGTCTTTAATCACATAATGCATCAGAATTGCAATTCATAATAGCAGACAACTAGCATAATGGGATCCCTTTTGTGGCCACTGTGTGCCGACGTCTTGATGGCTAAATCAGAAAAGAACGAGTTTCAAGCAGTTGATCCTGAATGCGGATTTTCAGTCTACACATAACTATACGGAAATATTTGCCACCTCAACAATAGACCAAACTAACCCACATTTCGCAACAAAATCTCAGTTTTATCGTAAACTAATATTTTGCACGTAGAAAGTGAATACCACACTGATAGATCCGTTAAACACAACATCCATGCAACGGGAATGTAGTTATAGCGGCCTTGTCCACTACAACAGAAAAGTCCCGTTCGCAGCTGCTGATCAGGAAAGGTTAGTAAGGAGGTGGAAGGTTAGTGTGCACACAGCACACGGTTTTCCACTATTGTTTCAAATTGGCTGTCCGAAGCGTTTTTTAAGCATGAACATTCAGCGTCAAGGAAGAACGCAGAGAGCTTCAAAAGCAAAAAGACGCAATGTACTTTACCTTACCATTCGGAGCCGGCTTGTCTGTTGTAACAGTCATAAGGAGATTCAGAAACGTTGTTAATATAGCCGTCTATGTCAACAAAGTGTGCAGCTCTTTCCGCATTATTGTAGGATTGTGCCTGTTTCTTCAGGTTCTCCCTGTGAAGACAGATTCACTTGGTCTGTTCGCAACAGTTAGATGATCCACACTACAAGACGATTACTGTAACTTATCTGTGAGCATCTAACCTGAGTCAATATTGGAGAAATCGCGACGAGCTATCGCTGTTGTTGCGAACCTTGACGGTTCAAGCCAGTCCCTCAATCAAACCAATAGCAGCCGTGGCAAATCTGTGAAATATGGGATGTTAAACACGGCTTGGGTGAACTGAATTTGTTGGATAAGCCTACCGCTTTCGCTCCCCGAAGAATTTTGTTCAAGTCCTTTGCTTGCCATGACCAATTCCCCTCACCGTAATTGATCACACGTTGGGCCATGAAATTGTCGGTTTTATCAAATGATGTTGCCATTTGTATGGCGTAGCTTAACACATTTGAAGTGACTGCTTATTTTTTTTTCTATCCTTCGGACTATACTGATCAAAATAAATTCCACACATTTGGCCAAGTGATTAGAAAACAAGAAGCAAGATGCTTACCTCACTGGTTCCAAATACGTATTGCCTGTTGCTGCCTTAAAAGGACAGTAAAACAAGCTAAATTATAAAACCGCTAGTCCGTAAAACAATCGCTGCAGACATTACATTTGGGCATTTTCCGACTCCGTGCTGTTGCTCGAGATTCGTCACTGCGTTTTGCATGGTAAATTTACTCTACCATTCGAGGTGCTTCCTTTTTATACTTAGTTACGTGTTAATTCATAAGCTGAAATTATTAGTCGGTTATGATATTCCAAATAGGCCATATGGTGGTCGAGCGGGCAAAATTGCAATTGACATTACATGAAAAATTGTCCAGTGCACAATGAAGAACATCAGTACATTAGACTAGCGAAAGTATACTACTTAATGCCTTTGCATCCCATTCCTACTTCATAACTTTAGCCTCTAAAGATGTGTGTTACATTCATTGTCGATAAGATTGAATTGATATTGAGTATCGTTTAAATGCACTTCCTCTGTTCATTTAACATCAAATTCAGCTGCCACTGTATCCGAGTCTTTTGCGACCCAATCTAAATAATTTAAAGGAAAGTAATTTGACATCTATTGTTTCAGAAAACTGCTGTAGTAAAAAATATAATAGAATAACAAGAACATACATCAGAGTAGATAAGATTCAACAAACAAACTACCCTCGGTGAGCAGACCACTGCCTCTTTCAGCAATGGACTTCATACCAAAACCAAACCTTCTGATATTTCATGCAGATTTCATGCAGTAGAGAACAAGACTTGCTTTCTGTGGTTGGTCATCAGACAAATAACCACACAGGTATAAAAACAATAACAACAGCGATTCAGAAAAATGCTCACTATAGGTTATACATGGCGTCTTTTAAAAGTTACGCAATCACTGTTCCAAATCGTGGGCAAGAAGAGAATAGGTGTCTGCACGAACTTCTTCTGAGTGCAGAGGTCAGGGTTGCGCAGTAGAATACTAATGGCTTCGGCAACGGTCAACATTCGGAGTATTACCATTTTTGATTTATCCCTGGGTACTCGGTAGACAATTTGAAAAGCGGTGTGACCGATTTGTGATATCAAGTAGAACCCAACTGTAAAAGGTCATGGATTCGTCTGGATTCGAACCAGCGACAGACACAGCATGCCTCAAGGCGGCAAGCGCCGTACAGACTGAGTTACGAAGCCTCATCAGGAGCTCGGAAATTCCACATTTGGGCCCGGTTATCTGCCCTCCCATTGTCCCATATGGCATCCTTTAAAAGATCCAGGAGATCGACAGCCTCAGCAGGACTTTTCAAATGGTTCACGCTGGGATCCACCAACGTCACTGTTGAGTTTAGAAATTGTATCACTAAGTATTTTGGCAGGTTTATGATTGAAGGCTTCGTAATTCAGCTGGCAAAGTGTTTGTCACTTTTAGGATGCTGTGTCTGTCGCTGGTTCGAATCAAACCAAGGCCATGACTTTCACAGGTGAGTCTCATCTAAGATCTGATAAGCATCTTTCTCACTGACAGTGTGATCAGCACTGGTCAACTGAGCAACAGCAACTGAGCAACACCTTTGTTCACCTACGCAGGATGATGTTTACTCACTCTGTCAGTCAATCGCCTTGCAGTACGACCAGCTTAAGATGTTCAACACATTGCTCGACACACGTTTTCTCACTCACCCTAGTTAATGTTTTCCTACTAATTGTTTTGGAATTAGTCTGATGAACAAGCACAAGCAACATGGCACATGAGTCCGCACAAACTCGCCTAAGCTTCCTTTACAAAGGGCATGCAGTTTGCAAGTTGTTCCTTAGCTCAGTATTACTTGAAAAAACCTTCATGAGTAGTGGCATCCACTTATTCATGCTTCCGTTTTCTTTCTATGTCAAGTCTGATAAAACCAGCAAATTCCCCCATCTGTCAAATGAAACTTGCAGTCAGTTGTGTTTGGCAGCATGATGGTTCGTCAATTACATCACACACTGTGCATAATACTGAGTAACTGTTAGAATGATGTCGGGACTACCAACACGATCATCTGAAAATTGGAGACGCCGAAACAGTTCTCAGTGAAATTGCATGCAATCCACTAAAATGAGCTGTTCCGCCAGCAAAGAGGAAGCGTTTCAAGTTTTCCGTCGAGTGCCAATAAAGGACTACATGAAGATAAAAGTACTCGCGACGTCCGTTGCCGAAACCACTAGTGACCGATTGCTACAGTATAGTATCTATGCTTTTGGAGGGTACTGTGAAGTACAAAAATCCCTTAGTCTGTTATCAATGACAAACAGTTCGGAACGGTAACAGCAGAAGTGTTGAGTCATCAGCCTATATTCGTTAGCTTTCCATTTTCTGGTATGATGTTGGAAGTATCCTCCTGAAAAAAACGGAGAATCCTCGGTAACTGCTTTTTCCTCAGCCTATCAAGGTGGCCTTTGACGTGTTGGTTGATTAAAGTATCCGCAAACGTTTAAAGCTCCGTGTCTGTTGATCAACCTTATCAAAACAGTAAGAAGACAACACGCTCGAGATATCATCATTACAAGGTACCTCGTCAGTCGCAAAAGACAACATTAAGCACAGCTTACAAAATGGATTAGTGCCTGGTACAATAATTTTTTATCCATTCTGCCACAAACGCACAACCAAATGAGCAACCAAGTGCGAGATCTGGAGACATCCATTGTGAAGCAAGTCCTGAAAACAGATCACAAGGTCGACCCAGTTGGGCTATTCACTACGTTGCAATGGTGCGTAAACTCTAAACTTGCCATCAACAACGAAGCCGTACTAAACCAAGGATCAAAATCAGCGTTGTTCATGAAAAACATGTAGGTCACGGTGTCCATTAGCCCTGGTATCACTCTTTTGGTCTTAACTTCACTCCACTCAATTACTGCTAGCATGTTTTTTCATACTTCATGGTTTCGGTGTGCATTTGACGAGATAAATCGATTTATTAATATTACGCATTGTTCACCTGCTAGCCATTGTGACAAATGTGTTCAGCTCCCACACGAGAAAGCATCTTAACGTTTATTCACCTTATTTTCGAAAGCCGATCTCTAATTACAAATCGTCGCGCCACTAACCTTCAGACGAGATTTAAACCGTAGTGACTCTGGCTTGGCTCTCCAGGCTCGATCTTCAGTTTTGACCAAATTTTGAATTGCCCTCTAACCAGAGGGAAGCTTGAGTATTATTCATTTATTTGGGTGATATTTTCAACAACTGAAAGCAGATATGAAGGCAGCTGGCTCTCAGTCAATCAGGGGTTTCACAATCGTCGTTCAGATCGAAGTGCGTTATCAGTTTTAAGCCGCTTACGAGCTAAAATTTGCATTCCGGCAGCTTGCGACTTATGCCAACGTACTGGGACTATGTGGGAAAAAAGAATGATATATATATATGTTACACACACATATATATACATATGTACGTATATTGCACAACGCGAATGTTAACTTGTTTTGTTCGAATAAGGTTCTTAAGCTGCTTACGATGAGTGTAACCAAAATGTCTTCTTCGATGCTAGTGTGACAGCCTTGAACAGCCAGCGTCTACTTCACAGTGCCGTTGAGGCACAGGGCCAGAAGTGAATGAAATGAACATTTTTATGGACCAAAAACAGCTGCAGTCTGTAACGGCCTAAGTGGTACTCTCTTAGATTGAACGGAAATTTTGTGGTTTCTATAAACTATTCATATATATACAGCATACCTACCTTTATTCTCAGAAAGCACTATTCGTCTCTTCCGGCTGATTGCCGTTACAAGATCAAGACATTGTTTTCTTCTGGCAGCAATGCTTCCTATAAACGCTTTATGAGCAACGTTCTGGAATATTTACAACCAAATGTTACTACAATAACCTTTTCCGTAAACCAGAGAACAGGTTTGAAACTAAAGCCAAAATTCCGGACGCCGATGGTTATTGCGCAACAACCCGGCAAAAACCAGAATGCAAAGAGAATCCAAAAGCTAGTTATATTCCCCTTAGACACCAATTAGTATTCTGATGTAACAAACACTTTGTTGTTTCACAGTCAGTGCGGAGCTGAATCGATTGAAGAAGTGAGACAGTTGTGCACGGTCAACGACTAGCCACGTGCATACAAAATGAAACAGCTTCCTCTGGAAGCAGGTAGAGATTTAGTAGGTCATGGGCTTTTGGTTGTGGACGGGGGGACAGAACTTGTCAACCACGACATCGTACACGTATAGGAAACCGGAGGTAACCTGGGAAACGTGATATGGATGCAGGACGCTAGTCGTCCAATTTCTCCAAAATAACTTCCACTATATTTGGATCTTTAATTCTGTATGCATTGAACATAACAGAATCACTTGAAAAAATTGTTGATTTTCCATGAATATTTTGGAAATTGGAATAAAGAAGACAGCAGGCTGATATTGCACGACTTATGTCCGGACAACTTTCGCCGCATCTTTACGAATTCACACTACAGACCATTTATATATCAGTATGAGAAAGCGAACAAGATACCAGGGAAAGCCAGTTGTCAGAGTGCACAATCACTGACACTACCAAGGTAGCGACAACCCTACAAACAGTCGTTTCTGAATCCACAACACGGGTTTGAACTTTCGGATTGCAATCGCTTCGGCATAGCGCAGTGTTCGCCTGTATAACGTTGAGTAGATAACGCGAAAGGCCGTCGTGGGGTCACATTGGTGTTGCGTCATTAGAATATGACGCGCAATGGACGATGCAAGCTCCTTGTTTCTATGCGCGGCTGTGACATCATGTGTTCGCGTAATCTGTTTCCTGACCCACTTCGAGTTGTGCTCCATGACCCTGGTTCGCAACTAGCGCTCAGGGCTGCCTTTGTAGGATGCTCCGCATCTACATCTACCGGTGGTTT
Source organism: Paragonimus westermani (assembly GCA_008508345.1). Taxonomy (NCBI): domain Eukaryota; kingdom Metazoa; phylum Platyhelminthes; class Trematoda; order Plagiorchiida; family Troglotrematidae; genus Paragonimus; species Paragonimus westermani. The sequence goes on along the minus strand of QNGE01004910.1, from coordinate 22,570 downwards.
CACACAGTGTTTCGGAATGCGGAATGTTCTGAACAGAATCATTGGAACCACTGCATTGTATGTTCTCGCGACAGAACTAACCAGACGACGGTGAATAAGTTGGCATACATCATCACTCTTGAAGGGAAGACGAAGAAATACTTGCTTTTTGGACACTGTGTCGGGTCGAGTTCCTATGTCGATCGGCTGTTTAAATTTTGCAATAAACGGTTTAGGGTAACCGTTTAGTTGTAGGGTGGTCTCTAACAGGGCCATCTCTTCTCGTACAGTATCTTCAGTGCAGATACGTCTGGCCTGAACAAACAAAGTGCGCACCAAACTTTGTTTGCAGGACCGGGGAACAAAGCTTTCAAAATGCAGGTACTGACCTGTCCAAGTGCTCTTGCATTGGAAGCTTCGTTGAATCGAGCCATCTGCGTTTCTCCTGATGCATTTATCCAGAAATTGTAGGCTGTTTTGCTTCTCACCTTCCATAGTGAAATGTATGTTTGGGTGCAAGGAACTCATCTGATCAATTATGCTCTGTGCTTGCAGTTGATTGTGTGCGATGAGAAGAATATCATCGACGTATCGCTTGTATAGCTGCACAGAAGATAAATGTTCTGTAGCTTGTTGCTCAAGTTTTGCTACAAAAATATCTGCCAGAATAGAGCCAAGCGGGTTACCCATAGCTACCCCATCAATCTGTCTGTAGGTCGAGTCTTGGGATACAAAGCTGACGTTTTTGGTACAGAGCAGCAGTAGTGGTTCCAATTCGCTTTCGGGTATTCCAACTTCTAGATGGTGCACCCTCATATAAGAAAGCAGCAATTCGATATATTCATCTAGGGGAATATTCGTAAACAACGACTCCACATCAAATGAGCATAAATATTTGTCCCGAATATTCGTTGTCTCAAGTAAGCCAGCAAGTTCAAAACTCTTTCAGAGAGAACTGAGTAATTCGGTCTCCAATGGGTTTCACAAGTTTCGCAAGTCACTTAGCTACCTTGTGTTGTGGCGAATTAAGCATAGACAGAATTCGCCTGAGAGGGACGCCAGGCTTGTGAAGTTTCGGGAGTCCATATATCTGTGGAACCTGGATTACAATTGACTTTAGAGATTTAAAGGTTGTTTCATTGAGGACGTTATCTTCATGTAATATTTGCAGTTTTCTATTGATACTCTGTTCAAAGTCTATCACGTTGTCTGGTCTTTCTTCCTTTTTGAATCTCAGGGAATCATTCATAATAGATCGCATCTTATTGATGTGGTCAATCTTGTCCGTCAAAACTGTTCCCGATCATTTATCTGGTTGCAGCATGATCGATTCGTTGTCACATCTGAGCAATCTGAGGGCGCTGATAGGTTGATTTGTGAGAAGACACTTTTGCCGACTAGACATAGTTCAAAACTGGTGTTCCAAATCAACAAGCTTCGCTTTTAGTCAGCTCTTATTCTCGTCTGATGTAGGTTTTGGAAGTATTGCCGAAGAGACCTTTAAAAATTTTCCTTGGTAAGAAACAGTGAAAAAAAGCTCCAGAACTTTTGAAGCAAACTTGTTTAACGTCCGTTAATTATTGATCACCTTGGATAATTTTAAACGAAAGGGTGGCTCACTATCTACCTGGTAGTCTGTACGGAAAACTTAACTGTAAACGTATTATTCAACATTCGTGAATCATTAAGAACTGCAAGTTGTCCCGGTTTCTACTATTATAGCAGTAAGGAGAATGAATTCGCAAAGGGTTAGTCTGGCTATTGTGATAAGCTTAGGATGACTTGATCATGGAGAACCCATGAGCCGTAGTTCCTGCCACCAGTCGTTTTTTGAAAAGGCCTCTCAAATTCCTCTACCGGTAATCACTGTCCCGTGGTCACCTGCTGGCGTTAAAGCTCTAAAGCACTTTCTCATATCAGTCACTCACTGCTCACCTGGGTGAGTGACCAGTTGCTTGCATGGAAGAAGTCTAGCAGTTATGTAACATAATGGTAAAGGTGGGTCATTAACCGGACATTGATCAGTGGTGCACTTCTTTATGGATCGTACAGCTTCAATCTCAAGAATTAGTGTCGTCTCAGCTTCGTTTGCGTATTCAACATCGTCTGGCTGGTGGACAGTAGAAACACATGCATTCGATATGTGGTCCGTATGCAATGATTACTGGGTTTCGGGTAAGTTTCCTCCATTAAGTGGGAAGAAGTTTGTAATGGTTTTGTTCACAAGCTTCTACACGATTTTCAGAAATGTTAGCAGACAATCAGTGTTGTTTGATTAGTCAGGTTTCCAAAACTATCGTGCTGATAGGTACAATACTATAGCACTAAAACCCAGTTTCCGGACAAGGGTGTGAATGCCTGCGTCGTACACATTTCGTGAAACAGTGGAACCATGTGGTCAGCTTCTAGAGTGCACAAACTTTTAAGCCAAACTTAGTTGAACTGCTGCAAATATCTGCAGTAAGTTAAATTACAATTTAGCGGGCTACGCAACATCCAGACCACCTATGAAGTCAATTTTTCGGTTAAGAATAGATCCAAAGACAACAGTGACTTATAATAATCGCTTGGGGGTAATTTTAAGCAACCCTGGTAGCGGCAAGTCAGAGAGCGTGTCCTCAAGATGTGCTTCCAAATATCTCCGTCCCGTATGGAATAAACCAGGCAAATTCTGTTGAAAACAGAGAAGGTTTCTTCTGAAAATCCGTTAAAGGTTTCCAGCACAAACTTAGCTGGAGTTGTATATTTGCGGGTGATGCAGCAGAACAATACCAAACATTGCTCAAATATGCACGTCAAGTATGGTCATCGCTTGACCTTACGTCCGAGGGGGAATTAAACGTGCAAACAATACTTTCTGTGAAATATGTTTGGGAAAACGGATACACATTTCTGAAATCTTTAATAGCCTAGATGATGAGGAAGCAATAACAATGTAAGTACACTCTAACGAATCTGAGAGAGACGTCCTCTTGGCAGCCGTTGTTGTGGTTGGATGCATTCATAGCTTATTTTGACGGTGGGTAGTGAGCACTGCATATTTTCTTCCGAAATGACATGTTTTTGTAGCGCCAATCGTTGTATTGGATCCGAACTTATGTAGGACCTATATGACTATCAACGGAAGTATTTTTTTCCCTATGAAGAAAACGTGATAGGTGTAGGTTACAGTGTCGTAGGCAATGAATGAACAATTGTGTTGAAATAAGACATTACAATTTTCTCTACAAATTTGGCGGTCAACCAGTCCACCAACTTCTGGAACGGATATCACGAAAGTTTGTAAACCATTATCATGTGATTATTTTCAGAAGAAAAACAGTTGCTAATTAATCTGAAGTATTTTCACTCGAATAATGTGAACTGTTCACAGGAGTGTAGTGGAGACTTACACATGTCGACTGTATGACTGTAATAAACCGGAGCACTGGAGTAAAGTATCTTTGGATTTTGGATCACGCATGAAGAAGAGGCCTTGTGAGACCTTCAAATTAAGATTATTACTCTACATGCCACCATCTTCGTTAGAAAGCTTACTGCTCAGAAAACGCTTGGTAACTGAAAACTCAAGTCAAGTAGTCTTTGTTCTACAGCATGTTTGGTGATTACCACTGAAAAATTCTGGCTAGGTAGAATTAAGACTCAAATTTCAAATACAAGTCAGCGGTACTGGTTCATTTATTATATATGCTTGACTCTTAGGCTCGTTCCGGCAAGACACGCTGAAACTCCCTCATACCATGGTTGGGTTATGTTCACGTTCAACTTCGTTTACAGATGGTTTGTAAGTGCACATCTGTTGTGGTTCACGAATTATCCCACCGAATAGCAGCGGTCTTCTCTCACAAATCTCAGTCCAAAGCAGTAATTCCTAGAAATATGCTGCTGTACAACTGTGTAATATTTATACTACTGTACTGTACCAGCTGGCCAGCGAGTTAATAGCTTGATGGTTTTGTTACTTCAGACATGTAACTTGTTACAGGGGATAATAAAAGCAGCCCCCATGAGGGTCCTTCTGTCATTGGTGAAAATTACACTGTTCCAGACTGTGAGTTGTCACGAATATTTATCATTCTTTTCGTAACAGATGCAGCCCACATTTTAATGAGTGTGATAACGTGAACTAAATTCCATCTGTGAATGAAGCAAACCCGCAATGATGGTAACCTAAATGCAAGACACTTCAGTGTCTGTCCTGTAGTGGTATTTCTGAGCAAATTGCCTGATATATATAGCGTGAAAAAATGAAGTGTGCCATTCGATACGATAGCTTAACCTACAAAGTATTTGATTCTCAAACAACACTCTTGATTCCGTAGACTATCATTACGGTTTTTTAGTGCAAACAAGGACACTCACTAATTATGTGCGATAGTCTTCTATGCTCTATGTTTCTACTCAAAGACCGCTATATTTACCGTTGGGTTTCTTAACGAACCCCACGCATCATTCACTCTTTCGATCAACACAGGTTTTCCAGATAGCTTTTGTACAGACTACATTGAGATATTCATCCATCACGAAAAACCGTTAGAAACATTTGACTTGTATGGATTTGCTCTATTTTATTGTCTTTACCATATAGATATTGACAGTCTTCTGTGGCTATTGCTGAAGATGTAGGTCCATCAAAACACACAGCCTCATGATAGGTGAAATAATAGTGCTTTGTTCATTTGCTTATTCAATTCTGGTGTGCCGATTAACATCAAAATATGTGGCCGAACCATCCCTGCTTTCTTTCTATGACATTTTACAGCCACTGCCTAGCGAGTTAATTTACAGAAGTTGCCTGCTGCAGTAGATTCGGCCTTGTTCTGATTGCCCGAATATTTCAAATAGCAATTCGATAGCAATTATGTAGGTTTATCGTTACCTAAGTCGGCGTTTAGGTGGGAATTCCCGTTCTCCAAAAGAGTCAAAAGCCATCCCTCGCTGTTTACCAAACACTACACAGTAAACTGTTGTTACCTCTTGGAGTAGCAAGGTTGTGCAAAAATTAGTGACAGTAAGCTATAGTTTCCGTCCAAGGTTACAGCACATTAGCGAATCCATCAATCGGTTTTTGCAGCTTTCAGACTGTGACAGCGTTCTTCATTGTAACCAAACTCCTGTTTGGTTAAGACGTTTGAAACTAGGCCATTGCATCACAGCTATACTGGGTTCCAAAAGGGATATCCGTTCCAAAAGGGAGTTTCAAAAGGGATATCCGTTTTATGCAAACTGTTTTTTTCATTTATTGATCAACGTTATATGGAAAGATAAGGTGGTCCCCTGAGATCAAACATGAAATTACATGACGTCATCTTAGGAGGGTGAACTATCAACCGCCGCTGGTAACACGTAACTCAGAGGCTTGTTCCTCGTTTCTCCTTCAGAGTTATCCCTGAACGGTGCGAGCCTTTAGTAGGAAACTCATGCCGAATTGGACATTTTGCAAGTACTATCCAATTAACTACTCATCAAGATATTCAGTTCCACTGTACGCCCAGGCTGTCTTGCGAACGGTCATCCGAATGGATTGGTTTTTTTAAATAAACTCAAAGGAGTTTTATTTTGTTTCTCGCCGGACCACACTGTCTATTTACAAAGCATGACTAGCGTGTAGATCAAACATACCTTAATAATACGTCCATCACGTGTGGCGATGTCCAGATTGTATAGCAGACAGCGCACCAGACTACCGACACAATTCAAGGCCGGTTTGTCAGCCCAAGCCAATGAGCGTACAGTTAGCGTAAAACTAATGGGAACCGGTTGCAATGCTAAACAGACTTTTGCGTACACCCCGTGTCACATTAATCAACACTGTCAGCTCATCAGATGTATCCCCGTTCAGAGCGAAAAAATGGGTATATGGCACAAACAGTATTTGCATTATGCGATCTCTGATCATGCGAGACAGTGAAAAGGAAACCTAACTGAGAGAAAGCGTAACAATCGGATATCAACGGTACATCTTGACCTGAACTAACCCACAGTTTACAGAGCGAACACATCTTACGCAGAACGAAAATATCCCTTAGATCAGGAGTACCCAATCACTCGTCCGTTGAGCTTCAATCAGTGTATGTTTGTTTGAAACAGCGACACTCATAGGGTGAACTTATAAAACCTAAAATGCATGACCAGTTCCTAGCAGACCTGTCATCAATGCAAAACGCGTAGTATAGTCCGACATGACCCACACTGGTTAATGTAGTGAACTTCGCCAACAGAAATACACCCATAGATTACCAGATAATTTCAAACGGTTCAAAATCAGCTGTTACTCAGTGTGACGGGGATAATATCTGAAGTAGGTAAAACACCAGAAATATGGATGTTTATGATCGATGGAACGGTGATTGGCGGGTACAGAAGAATTGAGCAAACAGCAATTTTTACCAAGGTAAAATGTATCTCACTGTTACATATGTACGGCCGTTTCTGGGTTGAACAGTTTGTTTGGAAACCCACCTTCCTTCCCAATTTTGCGTGACTCATCATGACCCATCTAACTGATGTTTGTTTCGCCTTGGTGACTGACTGGTAACCGTGTAGCTTATCTACAAGTGGAAGTACACTGGTCCTGGACTTTGAACCGACCAACTTGTATCAACCGAGTGGTTTTCTTACAAACGCATCCTCAAAAAATCAACCAAATCGACTTGAAAAACGAGACATCCGTAATAGGTCAAAACATTCACCATTAGTGAGCGATTGATGAACCGCGTGAGAAGAGATCAAGTGATCGTTTTGTGGATTTTATCATCAAAAGGGATACTGATGCTAGTCACTTTGTTAATTGGTGTGAATTGTTGTTAACTGTTGGCCTTGGTGTACAACCGTTTGTCTCCTAATGCTGGGCCATTGTTGAAATATAAATGAACATTTTACTGAGGTGTTTGTAAGCATGCATGCAGCCGGAGAGAAACTGAAAACACCTGTGAAGACTAGAGTAGCACTACGCGTAATTCTGGTGAAGGAAGTCATCTACGCCGTATGTGTGTGACCAGGACGTTACTGTCACTCATAGATGAGACTAATTAGTGAGAAATTAACGACGGATTTGTCTATGATTCATTAAGCTTCTGCAGTAGATCTGGTGTTTTTAGAAAAATATTTGCAAACCTTACCAGACTACGCGCTCAGATGTGGTTACAATTCATACATATTGAGTCCGTGCTGAACGTGTTCAGAATTCTGGAGCCGAACAGCCTGTAATGTGTTTCACTTGACTTTAAGTGATTTGAAGTGGAAACAAGCTGCAAAACCACTATAACTTAAAGCAATCTCCAAGGCCACTTCAGTGTCGATTTTCGCGATCCACTGTCATAACATACAGGCAGCGCCTTGTGTCTTTGAGTAATTCTAACTTCAGGCGGACTATCTTGAAGTATTCCTGCATTTGGTGGTAAGCATTTGCTGAGTTCTGCCTCGAAGCGCATTCTCTATCACAGTCAATCACTTAAGTTTGAAGGAAACTCCAGCATTCAAATATGTACCAACCGGCGTCGTTTGCCGTGAGATAAATGCTTATTACTGAAAAACGATGTCGACATTAACAAGGTATTTCATCAAGAAAGCTATCGCATGTCATCCAGTGAAATCAGTTATTGCTCGGTTAAAAATTGACTGCAGATCTTTTTTGGGAAACTGAGACCGAAGCAGACAAATCACGTATATGGACATTATGACATAGTATTTTGACCTTGGATAGCAGTCCGACCGAATGTTTTAACCACTATGCCCTAAACCACATCCTTTGCTTTCGCACTAGTTACACTGATTCTCTATAGCATTTTAGGCAGCACGTCGACTGGTTATAACCACACCCAGTAACACCTTTTCCCTCAAGTTGGTCGTTATGTTTCGCGTCTGTCACATCGTTTTCGTTCTGCCAAAGCAAAGTTTGCGGTTCTCAGTTTCATCTACGTGATGCATGCGAGCAAATATGGTGGCCCACAATGCACTGGTGAGTACGTCTTATCAAATTGCCGTAAAAATCTCAGTCGCATTATGATAATGAGGCAGAACAGATATAACAGTGAGTGATGGCTTACACCCACAAACCTTCCGACCGATCGAGTTGGCAAAAATTTTGTGCACTTCGCACAGACATGGGCCTTCTCTTAAAACAGGGCTGAATTCCCTGTTTGAAGTGTCGGCCCTGTGCATGTTTTCGTTCGTTTGGTATGTGAGGTTAGGCAAGTGCAAAACAGTTGTTATGCCACAAGTTGTCTATCGATTTCATATTTGTGCAACTTTCGGTATTTGTTAAATTCATCTTTAGGAATACGCAACAGTTGTGTGGAACCTCCGCATGCAGAGAACAAATTCAGCATTGTGACATATCTGTTTCTACTACCAGCGACATTTAAACCACTTTGTGTTAACATGGCTTACCTCTACAAATCTGAAGCTGGCATTATTCGTTATATGGACTCATTCCGAAAAACACTTGAAAGTTGTTGTATGCTAATGTTTTATCTCGGAAGACGTTCTTTTTTGGCTGGCATTGTGCTGACACAAGTGTGCTCATTGTTGCTCCCGGAAGCACCTATAGCCTTTGTAGGAAAACTAAAAACTGACCATTCATTTACACGGATTATTTTGTGGGATTATTATTGAATGCCGTTGTAACGCACGAGTCAGACTGATCATAGCAACAGCCGGGACCAGTCGACAGACGACCGATCTCATGCATGCGGACGCTTCACATAATCGGTGATTATCTTTCCAATACCATAGATTTCACAGGTTTTATAGAAACACCACGTGAGCTGTGCAATGCAATCGAAGGTTTTCAGCTTCACTAGAATCTCTTTAACCGTATCTGCTAGACGATTGCTACTCTCACCGTACAAAACTTGTTTTTATGTCAAATAATTCATGCAAACGTGAGTTGGGGGATTCAAAACGCACGCCAAGAGGTGGAGAGTGTTGCCACGGATTTTCACAAAGCAAAACACTAGTTTGCTCCTATTTCTTTTATTTTATTTCTTTTCGTTTGCTTTCATCTCTTTTAACAAAATATTTACCATTTGATATATCAGGAACACTTTACGGAGGGATATCATTTATGGAGTGGTTGAATTGTTTGTATGTACGTAAGAAGCTGCTAATGTGTACGGCACGAATAACCTTGGTGGCTTGGTGGGGAAACAAGCCAAATCTAATAATGCTGGCCTGCTAATGAAGTTGTACCTGCTACCACAAACTTTACATTCAACCTGAAAGACAAAACCGGTTTAGTACAACTTACATTTTTACGGTGTAAAAACGATTTCGTCCTGAGTAGCATGAATGAACATATTGTCTCGATTCACATTAACACTAAAAGTACTAGAGAAACAGAGTTCATGATCATTTAAATAGTTTCAGAAAGCAATTAACTTTAGATACAGAAAATCTTACTGAATAGTAAAAAAGCGTGGTTTTTGTATGTTTGCAAACACTGCCAGCAATGCAATTTTGGAAATAAAGAATCTTAAAATGCAACTTCGAAACGTTTTGCGGATCGTTGGAAAGACCAAGAATATACGCAGGTCATCCTGAGAAATGATTTTATAAGTGACGTTTGCTGTCGCGCAACGTATGTCCCGAGTAGCAGCAGGAGGAGGAGACTTAAGATAACAGTTTTCTGAGTGTTTTTGGACTTCAACGAGTTGGACAGCAAAGCTGGATTCCCTTCGCAAAACGAACAATAGTTCTGAATGTACACGTAATGTCTCCAAATTTCAATTATTCGCACAGTGGTGTCGCGATGTCTGAATATGATAATCGTAAAATGTTAGTAATTTGACGCTAACGTGAAACCCGACGATTGAAATAAACGTATTATGAAGTCTAGCAAAAGTTGCGGTTTACTTGTTACAGCAAGAAAAGCCCATTGCCTCAAAATACTGGTGTTCATTCCATCACTGTTCAAATATCTGTAATAAACTGACAGAATTGCAGTATGAACTCCACTGCATCAGCTGGAATTTCAGTACCTCCCAGTCATTAATGTGCGAGTTAGTGATCATCCATGTTGGCGCACTCACCCACCCACACAACTAATCGATTCTTCTTCGTTTTCGTTCAGTTTGCTACAGACTTATTCACCTCAAACGCCTGACGAAGCAGAACTCTGTAATGTTGGGTTATCCCAGCAACTTCAGCAACATCATTTAGGCGACACTCAATCCACGTGTTCCGGAAGCGCTGTTAGAATGGTGCCAGATAAACCAGAAGAAAATACTCCGTTAATTAAAGAGTTTGGAAAATACCTCGGACGTTCCTGTGCCTAGTTTAAAAGCCGTATGATGCCATTTGTGTCGTCAACGATAAAGCCAGTTTGGAAGATGTGAAGATTGTGGTGAAAAGAATTTTTAGCCATTTTTCTCAACTGTTCTTTGCTGGCCAAATGCCGCACATTCCCTTACCCGGGTGAAAGATTTACTTACTCTTTCCGAACCTCGTGTGCTTCTTCCTAATCGCGCTACTCTCGCTTCAAATCTATTTGTGGTCCTTCACGAATGTCACAAAACACGTGTTTGGCCTGTTCCTGCCCGCCATTCCTCCATTATTTCCAGTGGCTAGTACCTACCTATTTCCGTGTGTGCACCACCCTGAGACTGATTTGATGGCCTAACATTTGTTTGCTAGCCTTCAACGACTAAACGTCGTTCTCAGCACTTCTGCGGCTGCCCAAACACTTTAATGTTAAGAGAAACGTGTGGCGAACAAGCTTGTTTTCGGTGATTCATCATCAGGCCAAATATAACACATATATGATTTAATCATATGAGAAAAGGCACAGTAAGGGATCAAACGGTTCATTATCAGTTTCAGAAGGATCGGGTCGATCGCACAAATTATTGATGACTGTTAAAGTAATGATCATGATTACGTAATCTGTTCGGTCCGGACGTGAACACCAGGCCACGGAAGATTCAGTGTTTTCACGAAATGTTTTTGAATACATAGTGGGGGGAGAGTAGACGGATGGCTATGGCATCCGCGACTGCCAGTAAGCGCTCTTTGACGGTTTGCTTGTAAACCCGGTGCGCGACAGATAGGACGAAATGAGCCATTGAGATCGATTGAGTGGTTGGACTCCATTAGGTTTGCAACGATAGAAGACGAGCAAGGTTTTGACAAGCCCCGAGTTAGCCACACCGGATGATGTTCTCCAATGCGTTTGGTTGTCGCCGTGTCGGACGGCCTACATAGACCGTTTCACAGGAACAAACAAAATGATACACACAATAGGAGGCAGCGTGAACAGGCAATGTATCTTTCAACTGAGGGCGCAAAATCGGTATGGAATTGAACTGGACTCGCCGTTTTGCTTAGGCCATGCTGAGTTTGTTGCTTATATTCTTGTAGGCATTGTTGCCCTCATAAGGCAAAGAAATATAAACAGACTTTTTCCCTACGGTGTGTGAATTGTCTAATTTTGTGTCACCTAACATACATCTATGAACAAACTCTTCGGGATAGCCATTTTCAACTAAAACTTTAAATATGAATCGTTTTTCCTCTTCCAGGGTATTACTTGAGCATATTTTCGTCGCTCGACCGACCATACATCGGATAAAATCGATTTTTTGTCTTAACGGTACAAAACTATAGAAATTCGTATACTGTCCGGTCCATGTCAACTTACGGTGTACTTTCTTTTGCATCGTCACATCTGAGCGGTGGGACAGGAAGACGTCTAGGAACGAGATGCCGTCAGGTGACTCAGGCTCTATGGTGAAACGGATATTCCTGTGGGTTGAGTTGAACCGTTCCAGTATTTCTCTAGGGATTATTGATTCATCCGTTACGCGAACAATATCATCTACATATCGCTCGTAAAGAGTAAACGAGTTAATCTGGGTTGCTAGTGTTCCACTTTCAAGTTTTGCCATAAAAATATCAGCTAGTAGTGGTCGTAATGGTGACTCCATTGCTACCCCGTCCTTTTGTCGATATGGTCTGTCGGAAATTTGGAACTGAACATTATAGGTTCAACGGTATAACAACCGTTTTAATTTTTCTACCGGTAATCACACTTTAATGGAGTGTTCTCAAGATAATCGCCCGGAAACTCAATTGTTTCCATGAACGGGATACTATTGAATAAGGTTGTTACATCAACCGAGAATATTTTTTTCCCGATACATTCAATTCTTTCGAGATTTTAACAAAGTTGAATGATTCCCTCAAACTGTGGACGCTACCAGTCAAGTCCAATCGAGTCTCTGGGCGATCATCTTGAGAACAACTCCATAAATGTGGGATTACCGGTAGAAAAATTAAAACGGTTGTTATACCGTTGAACCTATAATGTTCAGTTCCAATTTTCCGGTAGACTATATCGACAAAAGGACGGGGTAGCCATGGGGTCAACATTAAGACCACTACTAGCGGATATTTTAATGTCCCTCAGTTGAAAGACATTGCCTGTTCACGCTGCCTCTTACTGTGTATATCATTTTGTTTGTTCTTGTGGAACGAGCTATGTAGGCATTAGTAGTAGTTGGTATTAGTTCTGTTACATTCTCTGGAAACGTGGATATATGAGCAATGGGTTACTTTTTTATTCCGACGACGATCTCATTGGTTTTGCAATGATGAATAAAACTTGACACTTGCAATCTTATTTGCCTAAGCGTCATTCACAGTTCTAAGAATGATGTTGTGACGAAGACTGGATTTTTGTGTACGATCATTTGTGCGAACATTCTACCCGGAGAATGTCAAGGCGTCATTCGGCAGCAGTCCAAAGCACACGCTGAGTAGGACGAAAGGATAGGCTTATCAGTTAGTATTGTAGGAAGGACGCAGATTTGCTGAATGTGAGGCTGCTTCTTCCTTAGCGAGTTTGTTTGTCAACGCCGAAATGGGGTCTTAGTCAGCTCATCCAAATTTCAAACACCGATAACTTGTTGATGTAAGATTTACAAGGGAAACTAGGGCTGCTCTGATTCGTCAAGCAGATGGAGAATACAAGTGATGGAGAAAATCTATTTTCCCCAAAGAACGGTTTAATTTTTGAGATATCCTTGAAAATTAATTTGTAAATTTGAATTTCATTTTTCGCGCCACAACGTGCTAAAACTTAAATCCGGCGCACGTCTCCCCTCTGTCTTTGATTGGTTCATTCCACTTTTAATTGGCTAATTCCGGTGGGGATTTCCAAGGTTATGAGAAGAAATGCGTAGCAAACAAGCTCGTTTTCGGTGTTTCATCATCAGGCTAAATACAACACATTTATATGGGTTAGATGGGGGTGGTAGATAACATATCACTAGAGCGAAAGATGTCAGTCAACAGTTTTTGTCTGGTTTGAGTCATGAGACTTAGTTACGTAACATTGGCCACGTGAGTTGTACGAAGTCTGCGAGCGATGCGTCACATCTACGCAGTCATT
>QNGE01004909.1:0-52473 GCA_008508345.1 Paragonimus westermani | reverse complement strand
TTTCCGCTTTATAATTTTCTGTTGTGTGTTACGTACATGATGATCTGCATAGAAATTTGTCAGGTTATAAATATTATTTGTTGAATAACGCCACAGAAACTGCACGATAACGGTTGCTCCTCCAACGGTCTTCAATGAAATCCGTTCAGCGGTTACCCATTTTTCAATTGAAGGTTTCCAGCCAAGAATTCCTCAAGAAACCTGTAGTTTAACAAATTTACATAGCAATCAGGTGATGTATTTCAGTACGAATACATTCTATATTATCCTGGAGAGAGTATGACTCAGTAGTTTCGGTGAGTACACCAAGGATAACCTGCAATATGCAGGTTTAAAACAACATCGACTCTTCCATATAATCCAGAATTAGCCAGGTTACCTACCTCAGAGTATGTAAGTGCAGCACTCTACCAGTTAAGACGGCGATGAATTTGAATGTCCTCGTCACACACTACTCGTACGCCGGAGAGTGTACCCCATAGATCAAGCGTTCGGCTAAAAAGATTGATATTTCTTGCTTAGAGAAATTGTGGCCTGAAATATCTGGCTCACGGCTAGCTGATGTTTATGCATATAAAGCAAGCTATTTGCAATAGGATGGTTTTAGATGTGCTAAAATGAAAACCTCGATCACTTTTATGTGACAAACGTAGTTGCTTACGACCAACTAATATAAGTTGCATATTAAATGGATAAGACTTCATCCACAACCGATTCTACTTGATTACTTTTGTGTTTCCATTGAATATATTTAAGTTTATTTGCAGAACGACCAATTTTACGGATTCGAACCTATTCTCGTTACACATGTTCATGATTACCTCCCTTTTATCTCAACTACACATTCGAATTTTTGCTGCGGCATGTGAATTAGACTTTCTGTTCAAAAATCCTCAGTATCACCTTCTAGAATATTGAACCAACTATACTGTTACGTTAAATCTAAAAAGGAACAGCGTATATCTTTCCAAAACTTAAGCTGTCCAGAATTTATGGATGTACCATATTGATCAACTCATCGTTAAATTTTAGAGTGCGATTCGACCATCCGGAATTTAGGTTGTTGCAAAAACAATTGGCTGCAAAATGCTTTATAGCCCCAGGATTAAAACATTTGTCGTGTGAGTTCAAAAGCGTAACGCCAGAGTCAATACGGTCGAATTACGAGAAAGAAGGGAGGTGAGATAAGCATACTGTTAACAATCTTTTGAGTGATTATGCACTACATTAAAATGAGCATTGTCACACCTTTCACCTGACAAATGTACAATAGAACAAAGCAATGTTGATCTTTTAGTCTAAATACATACAATGATGAGATGAACAGACTGTCTCGGACACAATGGACAATTTTTGAAAATGCCAATAAAAATAATCCAATGATTCTTTGGTACGTTTTATCTTGATCTTAGTGGTAAATCAAAGAAATTAGTCTGCACGAACGTTTTATTCATCTTCTATAGAAAATGGTTGGGTCGTCTGGTTCCGGATAAAATTTTCGCGGAGAGAATGTACTCGGGCGTGTGGTAGGGTTCTCTGTTAAATTGGTGCGTCTTGCCCGACGTCCGGTTGGCGTACTCCAGCTAGTTGACGGTTGATTCGTATAGTATGAAGGACTATACCCAGTTGTACTATCCTGATAAGTGTCGTATGTTTGCCAAGTAGTCTTCGAACGGGAGAATTGCTTCCTACGATCTGGCAATCTGTAATATAGACAGGATAAGAAGTTCTCGATGTTATGCTTCCAACTGTTCACTGTATATAACACTCGGAATATGTTTGAGTACCGGTATAAATTACACTGATTATTATGGTAGTCACCAAGACATTTGAGGTCGGTTCTATGTTTTGAGAGTTTTGAATGAACACTTAATACGTGCAGTGTTACTAACGTTGCAAGTGCAATAAAACTCATGACTTGTTCGGAAAGTGATGCTAGTTTTTCAGTTCAAAACGCTTCTTGATGAGAATCCTTGAAATGACTAATTGTGACCAGTTTCGTTCGTGTTTAAACTGATCATATTGAGACAGTCCAAGAGGAGAATTGAACCGATAACTCTTGGCTTTAAGAAGTGAAATCCCTATCCGCTCGACACCAGTTATGTGAGCATCGCTTGTGAAACCACTCGTGTTGACCTAAACTATATATAGCCGAGAAAACCAAGTTGAGTAACTATCAGTTGTAAGCGCGTCATACGGTGCAGACGTATATTTTGAATCACGTGTTAGAAACCCGGAATATTGCTTATGAGCTTTTACAGAAATCTTTGAAAGTTATATACATATCCGGGGGGTAAACTGACGCACCTGAATTCATTTCTCACTATTGCAAAGGAATTATCCCAAACTAGGCGCAATGGGTGTCTATCCGAGCAGCAGCTAGCCAGCACACTGGTTAGCTCAACAAGGTATGCCACCACAGCTTTTCATCAAGGCGATGATATAACCGTCAGTAACATTAATCACATTTGCCGCAGAAAGATCTTACTGATAGAATACATGTAATCCGCTGTTCAACACGTAAATTAACTAATAGAAACGGTTTCTCTCATAATCCGAGTACATAATGATAATTATGGATCTCATACATATTTGAGAAAGAGAGATGCCAATCTCCTGCCTTCTTTGTGATTAGTTTACTCGAAATAAGACGATTTTTTATTCTGAAAATCCCCCAGATGCTTACTTTTAAAACCACCAATGCTACAACTTATTCATTAACGATCACTGTGACGTTTACTGTGAAGTGACATACAACGGTGAATCTCTCGTTATATTTTTTCTAAAAAAAATTATACATGGACGTCCTCCCAGCCTTGTCAAAATGTGGATCTTCATAAAAATTTCAAAAAGGAAATCTCACTGAACAAAAATAAGACAAATACATTTCAATTTTTCTAGTGTGAACGTGCATCTGACGGAGGCAATAGTCCAGTTAGAAGAGCTTTTCTAACCCTCGGCATGAGTGGCAACAAAATGTGGAACCAACCAGATGCGCCCACTGATTTTATTCAATGGAACTGTCAGATTCGTCGGAGTTCGTGCCTTTATCAGGGCGTGACAGTCTCTAAACTAAAACAGCTGTAATACATTACTTGCAGTGAAAATGTACTGCGCGAGCACATTAAATGATGGGTCAGTGTCTTGAATAAGAAAACGTACCATACGTGCTGGTGGTCAGCTGATCGATGATCTATTTCCCGACTGAGTGTGATTAACCCCTTTGTTCGTGGTAGTGAATATATGTAGATTGTTTACCGGTTCTCTATTCAGTCACTTCCTGGGACCATCAATAATTAGGTTACGAGGTGTGTGTCACTGAACGAGAAGCACATAATTGTTGTCACGGGCTGATACGTCCCGTTTATCAAAAATTATAGAAGAATGACTGAAAAAGATAGCTTCATCCAAAAATTGGCACACAATAACCGAGTTTCTGTAGGTTAGCACTACAGATTCTTGGTCCATCTAAAACCCTAAACAATAAACTAAGTGTCGGTACTCTATAGCCAACTTGCACAATGAACTAGTTCGAAGGTCTCAAGAAGTTTGCAGTAGGATTTTATTGGAACTGAAGTGAGTCTAACGGTGTACACTTGAACAGATTATTGTGCATAATCTTTGATTTTGTCATAAAAGGAAACCACTCCACACATGTCTAGTTAAATAACTCTCACACTTGATCGCATCTATTAACTTCTGTGGATGTCCCATCCAGCTCTAGTTTTTCTCTTGTTAGAGCTCATCATTGCTGCCTGTTCTCGCTGCAGTCAGATTACAAGCTTTCTTGGGGCAACTGACCGAACTATCATACATGAAGGCTCAGCCACTTCGGCTTGTGAGTGATACTCGGGCTCCACACGTTAGCCCCCCACATAAACCCATTGTCGTATGATAAAACAAAACGTACTGGGAAACGTATGTTCTTGTTAGTTCTCTTTTAGGCCAATGTGGTTTTTTAATGGCGGCAACGTTTAACCGATATTCAGAGGGGACCAGAAAAAACGAATCAGGTTTCTTGGACAGTCGTTTTGGTGTTGAATCAAGTAGTACATTACGCCTCGTTCTTACATCGGCTGATTCGGATGAAGCAGTTATCGATCCAATAAATATCCTATGTAAGCACACACACTCTTAAGACGATAAACTGGATTCTGACGGCTTCAACATCTCACACGTTTCTCATAAGGGCTGCTTCCGATTCACTACCTGACACTCAACAAGCTTACTGCCTACCTTTGACTTTGTGAGCTAGGGTAGCAATGTTGGTCGATCGTGTTCCACAACGCCTCATTTGAATTCGACACTGTTTTTAGATTCGTCATATGAGCTGCTTGTCTAGCTGAATCGTTCATGTAACTTTGGGTAACAATGTTAACTTTAATCGACAGTTGAATACACATCGCTTCAGTGTGGGTTCCTTGCATTTCCGATTTTGACTACCTCCTTGTCATATATGTAAAAATAAGGCATTCTGAGAAATCCACTTCATCAAAGTTATTCTTCACAACAGCTTTGCTTAACACACTACTCCCTTAAAAAGTACACGTCGTGCCACCAAAATTATCCCTTCAATCAGTCGGATCGAAGGCCAGCCTACCTGCTCCTGCCAAACAACGTACACGACTCACTCAGCCAATCAGATCCTCGAAAAATGGGTGACCACCGATGTCGCCTTTTCGTAACTAATCTGATCGATACCTTGATCAAATTCTATTGCGACCCCACATAATTGTGCCAAAAAATCAGGTAGTTAAAATTAGTGTTAAAAAATGATCGGCTTCTTCTGGACGTATTGGTACTTCATTTGAAATATGGAAAATTTATGACTAAATATTCGATACTCATTGTTCGACTGTCCTTTGAGGAGACCGACACGGAGGAGATTCTTTCGTGATTAGGTTCAGAAGGCTTCGGATAACTTGACTTCATCAGTACAGTCGGAGTAAATGGAAATGTGTATGGTCAATGTTCAACACAAG
The DNA here is from genome assembly GCA_008508345.1 of Paragonimus westermani. NCBI lineage: Eukaryota > Metazoa > Platyhelminthes > Trematoda > Plagiorchiida > Troglotrematidae > Paragonimus > Paragonimus westermani. The sequence goes on along the minus strand of QNGE01004909.1, from coordinate 47,491 downwards.
ATACTCTGTTTGGTCTTATCATAATGTAACCCAAACTGTGCTGTGTTTCAAATATTTGGAGTACACATTTTGTTTTAGGGAACAAACCACCACGGCTTATTGTGCGAAAAATAGCGACCCATAAACGAGCTCACTGACAGCTCTAGGTAGTTCTTGAGAGAGGTGACTGCAATAGGGTTCTTATCATTTATGATGAGTGACACTCTAAACTGATCCTCACACCGGCCACTTGATTATAATGTGGGTAATGTTGTTGATTTCAACTGATTGGAAGACTGTGGTTAGAGAATATGACTGCATGAACAGAGAAGTCAGAAACAGTTTTTTGCACAGTATATCTCTCGAACACATTTTGCTCCATCTCATCAGGCGCATACTGCAGTCTGTGGGTTTATATGACAAAGTTCAATAGGCAATGTGAAGCCGAGCAACAAACTCAACAAACACGGTTGGTGGCATCCGATTCGGACTGGCCTGTCACAATGACCGAAGCCAAAGGACACCTGCGCGTAACCATCACCGCAGTGGGCTTGCGCCGCACCACTTGCGCTTCCACTCATACACCACATATCCGGTGTAGACCCGAAGAAATAAAATCGGTAGGTGTGCGAGCCGGGGGATTTGTGTCCAGCCGACCAATGCTAGTTAACCAGTTGATTGGCTATCAGGGAACGTAAACCCTTATCTCTCGTAAAGTAAACAGAAAGAGATTGTAGTGACGAGATCTGAACTGAGAAGAAAGGTTTGTGAAGTGTAATACAAGAAGCATTACAGCATAGGATGGCAGGTTAGTGCATCCCAGAAAAGAAGAGAAGGAGGAAAAACAAAATTCTTGTTGAACTACAAAAAACCAGACAGACCACTCACCATACAGTATGCCAACAAAGCTGAGAAAATGGATAGGTAGATGATTACAGACACGCAAGTTTCTGAGCGCTTTGCAAATCCATGCTGCGCACTATCATCCGAATCCCAACACTACTGCTTAACGCCAATTCTGACATCATCTTCGAATTCTCGGATGAGTACCGGGCCACTTATATAGGCAGAACGGAGCAACAGTTACGTTATCGGGCCAAAGTACACCTTCCATTTTGGGTTCGCAAAACGCTCATGGGTACCAAAATGCCGGACTAAAGTCAGAATGTGACAAACCACAAGGAACTAATGTTATCGATCCCTAGACACCTGTTGACTTGTCAACCCGTTGAACCTGGAGAAAGCGTTTCCGATATGTTACACAACAAAAACTTGATGGCTTCTCCGGTTCGCGGAGGCGGTAGCAGTTAACAAATGGAAGCTTCCCTCTGCGTACAAAAAGACTTGTTCGTCAGTACTAGGTAGCTGGTGTGCATGGATGTATATGTGTGCGTGTGTTTGTGTTTGTTGAGTTTGTTGTTCGGCTTCACATTGCCTCGTGAACTTTGCTATATATAAACACACCGACTGCAGTGTGTGCCTGATGGGATGCAGTGAAATGTGTTCGAGAGATATATTGTGCAAAAAACTGTTTGTGACTTCTTTATTCGAATCTGTTACGGGAAAAGTTTGCTTGGCATAACTGTATGAGTTGTGTGAACTCACCATCTTGGGCTCTTGTCCATGTAGTTATGTAAACCCTCAGATCATTCCTACCAATTCTGTCAAAGCAACAAGACTTATGTGCCTGTTCTATTCACAAAGGAATTCGTTTTCCCACTGGAGTGATAAAATGAATATTGCTCATTTTTTCCAGTACGGACATATAATTAGAGCAAGGTTGTCATTTAGTTGATTATACGGAGGTTGGGTGCCGTGTTTGCAGGTGTTTTACTTGCTGTATGTCGTCTCGAAACAAGGTCCTGTGATCACTGAAGTACTGTGACTTCCAGTAGTAAAGCGCTAAAGTTATGAAAAGAAGAAATCCTGGTGATGAAAACCAGCAGTGAAGTTTGAAAACCACTTCATTATTGCAACCGTTTCTTTGGTACAGTCTGTTGTGATTGCTCTTTGACATAATGTCGAGTTGCTGAAGGTTGGTTTGCATTTCTGATGGATTTTTTTGTTGAATTATTGACTTATATGATTGTCTAGGATCAGGTGGTGACCGGCTACCCATTTTCTGTCACAAGTTACAGTTTCAACAGTTGCCTGTTTTTTTATATCCCACATCGAATTCACGCCCTTAAATTGCCATATTCAGCTACGTGAGACGACAATCGAGAGTGGTTTAGCGTTCAGATTTGATAATTCGGTCGTGCCTAATGTGAGGTCAATGGCGCAGTGGTTAACACGGTTGCCTCATGATTGGAATGTNAAAGAGGCTGGCTGCAAAGTCTATCTGAATGCGAACGCTGCGATCAAATGTGAGTGATGGTCAACTTGAAAATAAACCAAATCCCCGACTACTCATCAGTAAAGATGAATAACTTCTTTTGTTTTGTGTAACTGACAACAAATTTGAAGTCCTTATCGGTTCCTCATAAGTAGCGAAATTTTGTTCATTGTCGTTTTGTCGCACCAACGACATCTTTCTATTAGCTGTAACAGAAACCTATTTTGGGATGCCTCACTTATAGTCGTCCTGGCCTCTATAGCTGTCTTCTGCTTCATGTTACCTCGCTAACATGGTCTCTTGTATAATCAGAAGTTCACTCTTTGTTACTCCACCCCACCTCTGTTTAGATTGGCACACCGACAAATTTGTCTTTAGGAAACCGCTCACCATATATAGTGACCTGGCCTTCTGTCTGGCATTTGCAGTACTTCGAACTGCATTGGTAAGCCAGTCAAGTGTTTAGTTGGCAACAAGCATTATTTGGCTTAGTGGTTTTGCATAGGTGAGATTTCCACGAAGAATCCTACCTAAGCTTTTGCTTCATACGTCCCTTTTATTACTGTTCTATTTACTGTCGTATTGAATCATTGTTACTGTTGCTGTCTCAAACCCTTGATATATGGACCAGTTAAATTACTAGAATCGTCGAATCTAATTGGCGTTAACCGTCCACTCCGTCGACATCGATCCGTCGTTCGTACTCAGCAGTGAGGCCCGGTCTTATGGACTGCGTTTTGCAGCCTCATCTCACTGTCGACAGAATTAGAATTAACCTTTATTCTTTCGTTCAAAATGTGCTTGCACTCCGGTTTTTAAAATGAAAACGCAAAGGTTATAGCGTCTAATCCTGAATGAACAATAGTTTTGCCAATTTCTTTCAGCAAGTTCTACGTTCCTGCTTCTTTGACGACTTGTTCGGTGTTTGCATATCTTCTTAACGAAAACGTAGCAGTTTGCTTTATAGGGACACTTTCCCATAATTAGCACGCACTTGTAAAATAACGTGAAGGTCATTTCTGCATACATTCTAAGTGTTGAAAAATATTACTGATACATATCGAAATGTGCAGCTGTCTCCCAAGACCAACCCTGCTGCGTTCACTCTGATTTTATCGTTCTTGTTAGGCAGAACAAAAGCCGTGAGTGACGGGTTTTTACCAGTTATCAAGGCTGGAGTTATCTCATGGAGTTTCGTCTGAGTTCCCGATAGCAAAGCCACCACCACAGCTTTTGTAATTCTTCAACTGGAAATCCATTCAAGACATGACTATAGTGACGACCTCAAAGAACCTCTCAGTGAGCGAGTCCGTATTTTTCGTAGTTTACGTACTATTCGAACACACATTGAGTCCGTAGCCTGAAATATGTTCTGGAGGATAGTCCGTACTAGAAGACGTCATTGGGAACATTATCGAACATAATAATGCACTGCAGCAACTGAATTCATTATCCGAGTTTCATCCATCACTTGTCATCTGATGCACTTTGTTGCCAGAATGCGGATTATTTTCGAATAAATTCTGATCACGTCGTTATAGCTACCTAGTTTCGTAGACCTCATCTTCTCCGTTCCTTCATGAGGACCACCTAGACCGTTGACTACGTTGTTTATTCGATCAAAAACGAGATCACCATCCAAGTTGCCTAATCAGTAGATTACTGAAAATATGCACCTTGACGACTGTTTCTTGTTTGCTGAGACTATCCGACCAACCAACTTCTATGAATCCAGTTTGGTCTCATCAACACCACGCTCGTCTGAGAACCGAACCCAGGACACGCGGCAGGTTTAGTCCAAACGTTTATCCACTAGACCTCGAAGTCTGTTTCAACAGAGTTGCAGAAAGGTACGCGAATGATTCTCCCTAGCTGTTGTGTATCTTTTCGCCAGAGGTCGGAATCAAATAACCTTCACGTGGTTAGATTGCACTGGAACTGTTTGCGAAAAATATGGAACTTTGTTAATACGACACACAAACTTCCCACCCTTTACAGCACCAACTGGTTTTGCCATGACTCTAATTAATAACACTATGCTAAACCACAATTTGATTGTGATGAAAGACTGAAAACGTGCTTGGTTATGCACTGCCCCTCGATTATGAGATCGTTTATTTGAACATCCTAAGAAAGATAACTGCATACTTTCTAGATGAACCATAATTAGTCCTTCTGGTCACCGCAGACTTAGAGATATCGTTTTCAAGTACGATGCATAATTGCCAGTTTGTGTACCAATATGGGAGATAGAGTACATAGCAGTTGAACGGATACATCATAATTAGAGCTTTGTTTCCCCATGAAAAGCAAGTTAAACAAGAAAAATCCTACAGACAGGTATAATTAATAGGTAACATCATATGGGTATTCTGACTAGATGCAAATAGTCAAAATTTCCAATACTGTCATGGGTTGAACCGTTCGTTACCTGATTCTCATTTTAATGTGCTCCACTGCCGTACCGTTGACACTGGAGAGGGCGTAATTATAAGGGTGTCACCTTGTAGTGAGCGAATTTCTCCAGAAGTAAATGGCTAAACGCATTTACTAAGTTCAAGATGGCGGTGGGTTACAAAAGGGAGATTTTAAACTTACATATAAATAATCATAAGATGGCTTATTTAGTGTAATCTTGATTAAACCTGGAAAAGTGAGACTGGTTTCCATCCGGTTACAACTTGAACTAAGGGTTTTCCATTTGAATTTGACAGCTCTAAAATGCTGCATTTTAAATTGCGAGTAATTGAAACAAAACGTACTGAATAAAAAAGTCGCTGAACTAACTTAATTGTTTTTTCATATGCATGCTAAACTAATTTAAGTCGATTCATCTGCATGTAAACAATACGATACCACATGGAACGCTGAAGTCAGTGGTAAAATTAATTATTATTATGGTTGCTTGATGGAAATTTTTAGTTGACAGTAAAATTCACCTCCTTCTATAAGATTACTCGGTTATTGGGAACTTCTATTTAACGGAAACGGTGCTAAAAAAACAGCATAACGGCTTTTAGAGAAATCTGAGATAAAGCGTGTTCAGTTTGCAGAACACAATTTAATCGAATTGCTCCCATTATCGATGCCTACAGCAAGCTTAATATAAACAGTCCCTTCTCGCTTGTGGTAACATGAGCTGGGGGGCTTCTAGTTAAACCTCTCCTAGTCCATAATCGGCCTCACAGTTATTGTAGACTTTCAGGTATCTTTAATGAGTAAACCATAGACATCGAACTTGTAACGTGAGTTCACTTACAGAACTAGCGGCAGTTACCTATATGTTAATTGTTTCTGTTCTCACTTCCCATGTTAAATGGAATCCGTTGTTAATCGCAAACGGTCAAAAACATAATGATTAAATATATACAATCTCATTCGTTCGTGTAATGAGGGCGTATCTATTTAGTGGCGGACAACAATCGTGAATCCCGGAGTTTACTTCTAGCGAACGTTAAAAGAACATTTTGACTTAGGTCACAATCAAAGCATATTGTTTTGACTTTTTTCGGTTATGTAGTTTACTTTCCATTAGCACCTACTGTTTTTCATTCAACTTTGAGACCAGAAAATGTGAAACGAAAGACGTTTTTTTAAGTGAACGTTTTCTGGCTTCTCACATCCAAATACTAATCCGACGTTGTTTTTCTGTGTACAGCTGTGCTTTGTTTATGCCTCCCACCTTCAGTCTAATTTATGAAAATTAAATGTCATACTAAACTGAACTGTTTTCAAGAATTATGCGTTGCAGTGCGCGAACAGAATATTCAGAAAGTTTACGGATGATAATGTGTTATACAGTAGGTGTAAGATACAAGCTAACAAATCAGCGTATTCTTTACCCTTCAACTCGATCAGTTTTAAGTGAGCCAAGTTAAGTTTCATGTTTCGCAAAAGTTACAGAAATGGCAATATAAATATAAAAAAATATTTTCTACAATATAGCCAATGTAGCATTACAGTGCACGATATCTGCTTCCGACAGTATTCTTTGTTCCGAAAGCAATATTTCTTTAGCCGTGCAGTCATATAGTAAATGTGAATTAGAGCATGCTATCTTATTGGGAGGGATACGCAATGGGGTTCAATAAATACGTGTGTAAACTCTAGTTAAGATTAAGTACGTGTGAATGCGGAACACCACATTACAGTTGGTCTATTTTTAGAATTCAATCAAATTTCTTGAGCTGCCAGAGAGACAAAGATGGACAGCCTTGGTCATGTAAGAATGCAGGAATAGTAGATAGTGCCCCAAAACCAACGGAATGGAGAGAGTGATGAACACTTACACTGAGTGGGCAGTATCTTCATTTTGTGTGATAAACAACGTTGCCTGTGGGTCTGATGAAACACACAAGATTTATGAGGGAATAGTTCGGGTGGGTATTTACCAAACCAAAGAGAACAGCATCAAACAACAGATGTAGACGTTAGGACCTCTGAAACCTGCAACATGGATTCAACGTTGTTCCGTGGATCGCTCCATAAAGCGCGTGTACTGTATTTCATTTCGGTCACAAATTGCCTAGAAAGCGTTGCACTCTTGTTGCCATGTATGCGCCCACCCAGTGTATTGGCTAGTTAACTTATGTGAGACAGGTTGCAGGTGGATTTGGTTAAGACATAATGGCAGATTTTGTGTAACCTATCATCAAAATATAGTTGAATTATAAGTACCTCATAGACATTACTGGAAATGAGATGCACAGGGCTATTCAACAGTTAAGTGTTATGATAGATGTAAATAAATGTGCAGCCACTGCCGGGATAATGTGGGTACGAGAATCGGTGGGTACTGGTTACTTATCTTAGAGTTGATCAGAAATTTTTGTATGATTTCTCTATGTGGATGAGGAGGTGAGATGCAATTTAACATCTTACTAGGTCTCCTTAGTGTGTTGTGAAAGGTAAAATATAAACCTGGCTTTCAGGTGAAAATCCGGTTGGTTTATGTGACATTACTTACTCCAGATAATACAGTAAGGAAGCATATACTATGAAGTGGTGTGCTTTCTTTATATCTTATTACTTACCTGAAAAGAAGCGAATTACTTAAAAAGAGTGGAACGACAACTAACAAGCAAGAGAGTAAACCTGTTAAAATCAGTTGGTCATTTCCAGTATTAGTAAGCTATATTGGTACGGACAAAATCCTTTCGTATTGTCTCATCAGCACTGATAAAGTGGATGTGGACGAAGCCGGGTTATTGTTATGTAACCACACGATAGCCAAATCGTCTGAGTTACCACGTTAACCACATGACTGGATATGCTAATACGCGTTTGGATTTGACGTATAATTCATTTGTCATTTAATTGCCAAATCAATCCATTTGATGAACTGATTTTCACAACATGGACGATTTGCTAGTACGAAACATTAACACCTTGTAGTGCAAGACTTTTGGTTGTTTTCGAGTTGACCATCACTCATATTTGATCGCAGCATTCACATTCAGATAGACTTTCCAGCCAGTCTCTTTCGAAACGAGGCACTAGACTTGACTTGTCCTCTCATTAGAGCTCGTCACGGCCGGGATTTGAACTCCTGCCGTTCCAATCATGAGCCAACCGTGTGTCTTTCATGTGGTTGTGTTGGCAAAGCGGGTAAATTAGAAAGTGAGCATTGGACTAGATTAGATTAAAACTTCGGATGAATCCACAATAATTATATCGATTTTTCAGGTTACCTCGGATAAGACTGCGCTAATTAATACAAATAAAACCTCTATTTTACCTATGAAATTTGCAAACAACCATGAGTAATGTTGAACTACTAACTAAAAATCATCAGTCACCCATTTGAAAGTGCAGGCGTTCTGCTAAAAACACCTCGAAAATCATCCAAAGAAGTCTGGGGATGTACTTTATTTCAAATGGAACACCACCTACACTTGTTCTCAGCCCTCTCATCCAGATGCGTTCCTTGCCTAACCCACTTCAGAAGAAAGGATAAGACTGGAATTTTGCTGTTATCAGAGCGCACCAGTAGTGCATACCCTCATCACGATCCTCGTGTGTGTGAGACTAGCGTGTTTATCATAACACAAGTAATCACACAATGAGCATGCCCAAATGTTCAGACCCAGACGGTCGACCACACCCTTGTGTGAATAATGTTAAGCTCGCTTTATCATTACAAAAGGAAAATAGCCAAGATCGTTTTTCTCAATCTAGTCAACAACCCCGTAATCAGGACTTCTTAGTTACAAAGGAGATGCTGTATTCATTGAATCAGTTGTGCAAGTTTTAAATCATTGCCAGAAATGGGGACCTCTCTGAACATGTTGCTTGATATATTATTGGAAGTGTTCGTAAAAACGCATATAACAGCGATGTAAAGATCAACGAACACACCTAGTTTGTTCATTTGCCGATTTGACGGAACTCCTGTCACCTAACCTGCTATCACCAGATTGCCATCCGTAGTAGTCGTTCGCCTCAAATGATTTTTGCGCCGGCGAATCATGACCTTCACTGATACGATATTTGTAGTTTGACTGGATAGCTGCCTGGCTTCTAATCCCCGGACAGTCACGGGATTTATATGGTGGCAATGAGGTCCGTGAACCCATCTCATTTTCGTAGTCGTCGTCGACAATTTCAGCGTATTTCAAAGCTGACTCTGGTCCTGCACTTCTTCCACGACCTTTTTGGTACCGTTGAGGAGACATGGCTTGAAGCTGACCCTCCAGGACTGACTGTTCTGAGGCACGGCCTCGACCAACCACTGATTCACTTGGTAATAAACTTTTCGGACCCTGTTCTCCGACACTGACCTGAACGAGTCCTAATTCCTTCATCAAAATCTGTCGCTCCAGTTCGTCTTTCTCCTTCCTCAATTGATTCAGTTCGTTTCTAGAAAAAAAGTGGAAAGATTGTAGATATTCAGCCTAACATATCGAAAACGTTCTACTGATTTTCATCTTGGTCACAGTGAAGTTCATTTGGGTGAGCACATGCTGAATTTCTTCACTTTTCATTCCTGAACTTAACACGAACGAATAATTTTGTTAGATAGAGAAGAATTACGAAAAAATCAAGTCTTGAAAGACAGCGTCCATATTATTGGGAGTAAAACGTATCACACAAATCGGAAATTCATGACAAGTGAACGTTATAGAGATTACGACGGATTCCATTACATTAAAGGGCCAACAAACTACTAGCCTACGCTATCTCTTCCATGGGTGAGATGACGGTACATCGTTGAGCTCGGGGTCATCTCTGACCAAGCGAACACACACAATCCTTTCCGAGTGGTTTGTGCTCATTATCTAGTCAATGCAAACAAACCTGACCGTCGACAGCCAACTGGAATCGTTGATGCTGTCTGGAGCACATCCAAAAGATTTGACAGCAAGGAACGTTTGGTCAAGCTGTCTGATTCTCATTATTCAATATTTATTTGTAAACACTCTTGACAATAAACGATTCGTTCAAACTCACGGGCTTTCTCCTGTACTTATTTAACCTAAACATGTTTATCATGTTCTAGATAAGTGACAAGGTTACAACGATGATTCCTTAAACTTCAATATTAACCAATAGTTTGCATGAAATATGCCCTCGTAGAAGTTACGCGTCGGTGATAGTCACCGGTGGGTTGCCAAATAAATCAGTTAGCTGGCATCTGTTAAGTTCGAAATTGTTTTTCATAGCGAATTATCCTAATGACTGAATTAAAAGGAGAGCAACCCAATGTATTGTTAGATATGACAAAAGTTACTGTGCCACCTCATCTGCCACAGATTCACAAGGATTTGTCAGTAGAGTGTTCCTCTTAGGAAGAATCTCTTGATAGGTTGCAAGCCAATGCGCTTAAATTCTTACCTGGCATGTAAGTAAATACCTGCTTTGTGGAAGTAAATCTCTCAAAACTGCACAGAAATCGCCTCTGAAATTGGCATGTACTTAATCCCTCGCAAACAAAACTGTGGTCTTATCCATCACAACACAAGTCGCTAGCTACACAAAACCATTCATTTGCGTGACACCCTTCAATAATAGCCTGATCGAACGGTGATCTAAACGTTCGCAACCAACGGGTGGCTCAACCACAGCAAGAACCATGGTTTTACTAGAAAACACTGATTTTTTCCGGTGTTAATGGGAGGGTGGTACATGTGAACAAAGTTTCCTAACTGCACTCTAAAAAACTGTTATTGGTTACTTCGACATTTGACGACCATTACGTCTGTGATGGCAGAAGATCTTATCCACTGCTCAAAATTTGATGCATCTCACGTGTATGTACTTAACCACAAGTCAACAGACACGTGCTTTTCAGTAGTCCTCTGAATAACTTTTCTTGTATTCGTGATTCGTCTGCAAGGTACAGTGAATAAGATGTAGATTAATTATGACCGCAAAAAATACAAAACTGTTGACGGGTAACTGTTTGATTTAATGAGACGAAACAGCATTTGTTGCGCCAAATTAGTTGGCGAATCTTCAGAAATAACTGGCCGACTGATCTATTAGTGGTCGCAGTATCTTTGGTTTGTTTGAAGTTTGCTAATCGAACAGTACTGTCGTCTGGGAATAGTTCAAAATATTGTGCTTTTCAAACATACAGGTTTACGATAACAAATTTTAGATGGCATAAGCTCGGCTAGTTTGTTGTTTGATGTCTATTTTTTAATAGAACCCTACGTGTAACAATCTGCGATGGTAACATAGTCAAATAACCATCTAAAAACGAAAGTTGCTTTGTAATCCGTTTATGATTAAGTCTTCAAAACTTCATGGTACTGAAGGCATTGTTGTTGAGACTGTGATATGAATTTTGAGTACGACAGTTCTAAAATGTAAATTTGTCTTGAGCGTTGCAATATACAACGATGAAGTGTCATAAGAGTTAAGTGACCTCACTTCCATGCAAATCCATGTGCAAAAAAGGAACATTCTTCCAGTCGCGGAAATCATACTACCTACACCCAACCGTTCCGAATCAATCACAAAAGAATTGGAATTTGTCCGAACCCCATTTTTGACAGACTGTATTGAATATGCTTCAAACCCCACGTAGGCGAGCTAACGGAAGGATAACGTCAAACACTTGTCGATGACTATTGTTGATTTATCCATCGTGGCTCACAAGTGAGACCAATAATCACCTGTTCATTTTACATTGTAAAACTGACTGTACACGTTTTCTTTCTAAGGGCAATGATGGGAACACTATAAACAGTGTTTTAGTACAACCATAAATGGTACCTACAACTCTATCAAACTAATAAACGCGACAGGACCATGAGATATTGAAAACCGAATGGCTTATGCTTTTATATGACACCTCTAGCCTAGTCTACGAATAACTTTGTTTTGTGCCAGTACCAATGAGCTGATAAAAAGAACAAAATCTAGTAGTTAGAACATTTAATATATACCGTAACAAGCATTGACAACCAAGAATTTTAATGTTGCCACTCGTTACGAAACAATTCCAACGAACCAATCACGCTGTGAGGGTTACTGTTGAGTTGAGAGTTACTGATCAAGCAAAACCTGGGATGTAACATACTGCCTGAGCGTAACTCTAAGTGACGACTGGAACTCTGCATTTCATGCTCAGTGGAATATTTCCAAAGACCCTATCCCCGATTATTATGACTGATCTTCAAACAACACATTTTCACCCATATCAGTTACAGCTGTTGATATTTCATAGTTGAATGATAATAGTTGTATTTATATATATAGCTAGATAAAAAGTGGACCATGTATTTTTCCACGCTTAGCTTCCATAAATTAAGAACTGATACTACACGTCTGTTGACAAGTAAATAATCAGGGTCACGTAGCACTCTTGAGATGAAGTGTTAAAACCACTGTTGCCACGCTTAGGTGATTGCACTTTACTCCGTCTCTTGGCATCAGTCGTCTAGGCGGCACTTATAAACTGTCGTCCATCTAGCGAATAACAGAACTCCACACAAATCTTCCACGCCTACTACACACCTCTTGACTAAACGTCCTAGCCGGGAATCCCAGAAAGTTGGACAAGAATCGAATAAAATCACAAACGTGAATATGTTCTAAAAATCATGTCTTTCCTTGTAAAATGTGAACATACGCACGGCACTGTGCTGGTCGACGGATGAACTAATACCTTGATAGACTAGTTTATTTTGGAAAAACGGTGTCGGTAGTTCATTTTTATGATCAGTCCCTATGACTGAAAACCGGTAACGGTGCGATTCACTAAGAACAATCTACTTTTTCGGTTCGTTAAACGTTATTTGATGCATAGAATGAATCATCGATAGCTCACATCCTGAGAATGTACTCACCACCGTTAGAACGTATACCACTGAATCTGAACACATACATTTCCAATTTCGCTTTATTTAACCAAATCGTGGTTTGTCAATCATCTTTCGAAATTTTGACAACATGTCGAATGTGATGGTTTACAAGTGGAACTAAATCATGTGGGATGGTGGATTAGCGGTACTAGGCAAATACCGTGCAGTTAATCGGTTCCAAGAAGCGGCCAGTAACAACAGTAAAAATAACTCATTGCTTGTGGATGGGCACATGTTTCGTCTTAATGCGTGTTAGCGTTCGGCAAGTTATGTCTTAGGATGATAACTTCCCGATTTTAGACCTATGTCACCAACTGGAGGTTAACTGTTTCTGTTTACTTTTGCCAAACATCGAACCGCGTAAACTCATATACTTTATCAGCAGTAAAGTTGGAACAAAATGCCCCCCAAGTTAATTAAGAATATGGGTTTCGTCTCCTTTGGTAGTTCTGGGATCAAAGCATGTCTTTCTTTTTGGTGTTAACCATCACATCTCAAATGGGTCCATACGGCGCATAAGACAAAATTGAGGACATATTGTTTCCTTAGTGTTTACTTGTAGAACTCGTTGCCGAAGCTGACAACTTCATCTACCGAACTCACAAGTCACTGATAATTAGAGACACACATGTAGGCCTAGTATATAACTTCACCTCACTTGTGATGAGTTTTTGATTTAAATTTCCAATAAGTTAAACTAATCGACCGGGGAACCGGCTCTGCAGTACTGGTTGAACAGTGAACATCATATGAACGTTACAACTGTGGCAATAAACGCCGAAGTCATGGCAAGTAGGGCAAGCTGATCTGAACACCGTCCGCCTTAATCAACTGACTGCAAGCAAGACATAACAGTTCAGTGAATTGTTTCATGCGCTATTGGGCTAAATTTTAAATTATCCATTAAGTTCAGTTGGTTCTATTTCGCACACGCTCATCAGTCGTAAACAAAAATTGATGGCAAAACGTGCATGCATTGTTAGAGGAACTCACTGAGCAACAATTTCCAGGAAAACCTATGAAAACTCCTGAGGAAGGCCACCCGAGGTGGTTGAAACGTAGAGTAATACAACTTGCTCGAAACGTTGTGTTATTCCCAGTTTGCTAATTAACTTAATAAAAAACCACGTTTAAGACTGTTTAATAGAAGTGATCATAGAAACTCACCTTGAGGTACAACATTTTTGACTAGGTGAACGGATATCATTCTGAATGTTGCGTTACCTGTTTTGCTGTAACAAGCCATTAAATTAATCATACTTGCGCTCAAACCGCAAACCTCTGGGTTTGCTGCTGGTAACTCCAGCTATTAGTTGCTACAAAAAGAGTGACATCGGTAAAAGGGAGTGGAAACTTAAAATCAGTACCACTTACTATATTCTACTGTGGATGAGTGCTGCAATTATATACTCGGTCCCAAATGGAAACCAGCAAACACGAATCGCCGCACCTATCTATACAAGATCACAAAGCCAGTGTTGCATTATTACCAACTGTTTCTAAGACTACCGACGACTCATGAATTCTGAAGTGTTTTGAAGTCTTTTCAAGCAACTCTCGATAAGCGGTATTCTGCACTCGAAAGCAACTAACCATCAACCTTCACTTGTTAAGAGATTGCTTTGAGGTCCACTTAAAACTTGCTGTGTTTTGTTTCACGTTGTCTCAGGGTTCACAATTGAAGACTGTGCCAACGTAAGCCGTGACATTGGAAGGATCGTTGGAATACTCCATTCGAGTAGTCTAGTGATGCCCGTTGTCTCAGATTTTCTGTTTAAAACTTCGTTCGAGTGATGTGCACTTCCTGATTAGTTTCCTCAAACTACTGATGTTTGTTAATACAGGTTGAACACAAATGTTAGGACAACGCGTGGAATCAAACAGGAAGATAGAGGTTGAAGATATACAGTTTTAAAACTACTTACCGCATTTGTATGTAATGTTTTTGGTCAGTAACATCGGCTGTGTGTATTCTATCACGGCAGAGTAGGTGATGATAGATCCATGTCAGTTCAACCAAAATTGTCCCGTTCAGGGGGTTGACCAAACCAGAACTTTTCTCATTTGCCTTTACATAAAGAAGTATGAAAATTGTCCACATAAGTCACTTTACAACCGTGATGGTTGGTGGGTGCATGAGGCGTTTCAACAAATTACCTTAGTTTGCGTAAAAAGTAATCTTAATTGGTTTGAGAATAACATCGTGAACTTATGAAACTAATTTTTGAAACGCCTCCTGGGTGCACACCGATATGGCCATTAGACAGCAAATTTTTATACGACTGAACACAGCGCAATATAACTGTTTTTATGTATTCTCTGTTTACTCAGTACTATCCAATAACGTTTAATTTCGTCTTGTACGGAAAAATTTGTTTAGAACCGAGCGTAGAAGGACAAATGTGACGAGCAACTGGTTTTGTACTTTCACACCAGGTTCATACAGTCAAAAAGGTCACTGTGTAGTGGATTGTCAGGTCGGAGGTGCGAGTTTTCGAACGCTCGGCCGATTACCTCAACGCGGGGGGGGAGGTACGTTCGAAAACCTGCCGCGATCGGATCAAGGACAACGCGCGCACTCACGTTTATGAGTCATAATTCCAACCCGCAGCACCCCCCGGTTCCCGTTCACACGTCATGTGCACTTCTAACCGGTTTACGTGTGTGACCGGTGCCTTCTATCGGGAGGTTTTCCGATTTCGTTGCGCGATGGCTCGTCCGGCTGCTCGCGCTGTACGCCATCCACCCAATGTTGGCCTTGACCGTATTCCAACATCGTGTCGAGATGTTCCTCTAAATGTTGGAAAAACCACGCCTCCGATCTGGCCGTCTGTCGTATTTCGCCTGCCCTGCCTCGCCCGTTGGTCCGATCCAGTCGAGCGATGACTCATCAGGTCGCGCACGTTGTCCTTGATCCGATCGCGGCAGGTTTTCGAACGTACCTTCCCCCCGCGTTGAGGTATTCGGGCGAGCGTTTCAAAACTCGCACCTCCGACCTGACAATCCACCACAACCGGACGCATATTTGTAAAAAGCCATAAACGAAACCAGGTGACTGATTTATCACAGATGTCAAGCTCAAAACTTTTAAACCTGTAAATCTGAGCCCTTACAAACTAGTCTGATCTTCGCACACGTATTGCACTTAGTAATACGTCACCGACTGCGAGTTCCAATAAGCAGTTGATATTTTTATCAAGTTAGTGTAACCGAACATAGTTGGAACAGATGTCTCAGTGTGGAACCACAACTGGGACTGTCCTGAAAGACAAGATTGTTCAGATACGGATTTCTAATGACTGTGGTTAAGGTAACGTTGAATCGGACAGGCGGACAACAGAGAACACACAATTGAGCTTGAGTATATTGGTCTGCATCTCTGCCGAAGTTTGCTTTGAGTGAATTAAGTTTGCAAACTTAGTAACCTAACGCAAGTGGGACTGGGGGTTATTAGAGAGTAATGGATTGATTCTGAGAACTACCTTTCAAAGGATTATTTGAACTGGTCACTGTTTAAATTGAGAGTGGTAATAGCCTACAAAAAGGTTTAGCGCATACTGTTTGATCTGTCGGTAGGGATTCGCACTTATATCACATTAAATGTTTACACACGTTAACTAAAGCGAATTTTTTTCTGACGCTGGTGTTCTGTTAAAAAAAAATTGGCGTTAGTTTTGTACGAAATGGTGATGGTTTCAGTGAGGACCGTGTTTTTGCTACTGTAATTTAAATGAGCATTACTTGAGATCAGCCATTGTATGTATCAAACGATTTGATGCTTCCAATTTCCGACCAAGCAAATTACGTCGTAGGTGGCCAAATCAAACTTAGTCTGTGTACGTGCCGGATATTCTGGACGCCAACCAGTGTTGCGTAGCCTTTAATAAAGTGACAAGAAGCATTATAAAAGAGTCAGCGTTTGAGTGACCGGAGACAGATTTATTACGTTCTGTTCCGTAATCGAGGCAAACTAAAATTGCTGTGCGTGGAGCAGAGACAGTTACAGACCAAGGTAGCCACATCAGTCTTTAACCCGATCGTGTTGGGAACGCACAGGTTTGGAGACAGTTTATGGGCCAGTTTTTTCTAGATTCCGTAGTAGGAATGTTCAACTCATGTGGTTAACACACCAAGAAAGCTGCAAAACAATCTTATCGAGCCTGAATCACGTCTGTTTTATTTGGATTCTGAAAGGGTTCTAGTTTACCCAATGCAATCGGAAAATAAATGTTCCTACATTTGATTCGTTGTACGCTACGGTACAATCATTTCTGGATGGAATAAGACATCATTCAAACAAACCAATTATTTGCAAGAAGGAGATTAGGAATTATCATTTTGAACGCCACTTATGATAAACGGGATGAGATCGGTGTGTTAATCCTCGTCGGTTACAGTTCTAGCTAATGCTGAGTATATATACATATATATCATTCATGTCGCCTGAATTTATCAGACAAAACACTGTGTAAACAAGCTTCAGATGCGTAATAATCAACTAGCCACTTTTGTCGAGTGGTTAACAAACTCGGCAGAATGGAATCCCAGCCGCACCTCACCAATCATTCGTACATGAAGAAGTTAGAACCGATCTCGACTGTAAACATCAGCTTAGATGTTAGCGAGAACATGAGCGTTCCGAAATATCTACTTGTTTCAGTCAAAGTGTACGACAGTATCTGATCCTGTATTACGTCATCACAGCGCAGACCACTGAGAGTGCAATCAACATCCTTTTGTTGGCCAACTAGCACTCTGTACAATAAATGACAACATCTTACACAATGAGAGTGAACGTGACACCCCTAAAACGCACAACTGACCTATCCCGTTGAATTGTTGTGGTGGCCAGACTTGTACACGGCGTGGGTCCAGAGGGCTATGCTGACTAGTAGCTCCGTCCTACCGAGTACAACCACGTCAGACAGGCCAAAGGAAAGCGGTTAGATTAAAGGAAAATGTACTTATCAGGTTGTATTTTGTAATTCATACCCAGCTGCAGATCTTAGATAGTGAGGCACGATTCTCTGGATATACGGCAAAAATACATTTGCAGTTGCGGCATTGCTGTATTCCGACTTAAGGAGAAGAGGGCTAGAAAAGTTTTTCTCAACCAAAGAGCACTGCGATCGCCCAACAGTTGTCCGTGACTGTCTGCGTATTATCCAGTATAGTCGAAAAAGTCTGGTATCATTTGAAGATCCAATATGGCCTCGAATATATCCGTTACAGTAAGCAGAGATTAGAATTAGACTGCACTGTTCTATTCCCTGTACCATCAGGCAAAGCATGTCTCTCACTACCAGCTGATTGACTGTTAAGTCATTGGTTCCGGGTCAGGTCGATTAAGGAAACCCTATTCTTCGTTGTTTTACGGACCAGACTTCGTAGTCAGAGTTTCAGAGTGGAATCCCTCAAGTCGTATCCCTTCGCAGAAGTAGCGACCAGAAAGTGTCAGAAGTCATCGTTAACCTGATAAAACAATCCATTTATCCTAATTTGCCTCCCACTGTGCTTCTAATTCCCCTCTCTTCAAACTAGGACAACTTGTAACTGTCGGCAAAAAGCAGGCCCGCAATCTGCTCGGACGGACACATACACCAGTTTGGAAGTGCGTTTGAAAAATGCGCTTCTATGATCCTTCACTCAAATTCGTCCCTAGTTCCTTCTCAGAGACCCTAGTGATGATGGAGCCGAATCTTCCAGTCAGGCTAGGGTGGGCGATGCACTTAGCTCTGAGGCAGAGCAAAATTGTCTAACTGGATCTTAGTGAATAGTCGTAAGACTTAACACTTCAGTCAAAGTCGATCGACAGACCAGGTGTTACTACCTATTTTCCAACAGACAGTATCTCTGATGCTGTCGAGAACGCTTTCTGCAGTGCACCCTTTGATCTCCTTTGATAAATTAAACTATTGGAAATCGTCGTGCTTGCTAATGTTAAGAACACTTAACTTGATCGTCCTACTGCAGAGGAGAAGAGGTTAAGCGATGTGTTCTGTGTCCGCGCACGACACAGACAGCGGTGATCGACTTTTGGAATTATGTAAATTTTACGGACTCCATATATCGAGTTGAACGTTTCAGCACATACGACGGCAATGGTTCACGTAGGGACCACTCTGTGCAATTCAATCGGTGATGCAAAGCGATCGTGTCAACATCGGCTTTCGGCGGCCCAACTCCACTAAATCCTGTCGTTCATCCTGGGGTAACCACGTTGCCTGAAATCATGCCACTGTTCGTGCCCGCTTCGATGTATTGCCTACTCAGAGGACATCTGTTCACAAGGCAAAGTATGCGACTGAGAGTTAAGCGACGAAGGTACTGGAAACACCTATCAACTAGCACTGACAGTTAAAGTGCCAAGTGAGAACGGTAAATGACCTAAACAAGCAGTGGGCAAATCTTTAACCGGATATGCGAACATCTTGCAAAGAGGTACATTACAGAATGAGCACTGCAAATAGAACAGAAATAGTTTTCTACTGATTTAACACAGATGAAGAACAGACGTTGACTAATCCCCCTAACTCAGAATGCGAAGATCACTGTTGTGACCCGAAGCTTAAACCTAGGAGAGGTGTGCGCAAGAACCGTGAAGCTTACTTCTCCTTTGAGCCAAAAGGATGGGGAAAGCATTTTGTCATGTACTGCGCCCCGATTCATGATTGCACTGGACACCGATAAGGTGGTAACCGTGATATATGTGGAAGAGATTGCTCATGAATTTATGGCTTGTCGCGGCGACTTGACGGATGAGCTGAGTACCTTGAGGTACAGTTCAGCTGGCCTCAGTCAACCCACCCAGTTGTTGGTGATGGAGATTTTGTAGTTATCCATGAAAATTCAGAAAAACCTCCGCTCGAGATATTGAAACAGAATGAGATCTCAAGTCTGAAACTTCCTAGTCCGGCACTTTCTAAAGGCGGCGGTGAAAGAATGTGGCATGAACTGACCATGCATCTCCGGTCCCTAATGGAAACTGAGAAGGTGCCTGATGACTGAGGCTTATTAACAACCCTTTTCATTTTCAACAATCACATCATGTGATAATCCCGGATATATTAGCATTGTATTTAAAATGATCACGGTCTCATAATGCAGTTGCATGCGAAAAGCAGAGAGAAAAGCCGATAAGAGAAGAACAGGTAGGTTTCTGACCTTCCCTTTGGCACACACATAATATTCTGATTTTGCGACAGACACCGGAGCATAGAAACTTCTTTTCTCTGCTAACGGTCATGATAGTTTCGAACCCAGAGACTACGTTTGTTTCGGCTCACTGACACTCGCTCTGGAGCTGTCTCCATCACAGAGGAGTCTTAGTGAACTACGTCAGTTTGTTCAATTTGTTGTACACCTGCTCTGGATGCAGAGTGCACATTTATGGGCAGACAACTCGAGTGCTCACCACACCAAACAGCGTTCTACAAGGATTTTCGACCTCCCTCTTCCTTATTAACTTTGTGACAGTCGGTATTCTAGAGAGAGCAATTAGAAGTTCATAGGATCTTGAGATGGAGCTTCTGACAGACAGTAAGCCGACTTATGTCGAGTATGCGGACGTTATTGTTTCGCCCAGGTTTTTGTAGAGAACATGCCAGCCATGACGGACCAATTAAATGAGACAGCTAGTGTGTGTGGTATACGCTTTGCGTCGTCAAAATAAAGAGTGATGTTACAACACTGGGTTGCCATTAACCATAATCGTATTGTTGCTGACAGGCCGCTACAGACTGTCGACCGGGTAGTGTCATCACGTCAGCTTGTAATATTGCTGACGAGATGTCCGTAAGGATAACGAAAGTAAGCAATGCATTCGCCATACTCCGTCAAGTATGACGTCACAATGGCGTCCATTTCTGAACAAAAGGTAGAGCTTACAGTACACGTATGCGTTCAGTTTTGTCCTTTAGATCAGAGACCCGAACGATTCGAGCGGAAGATACACATACACTCTCGATATCCGATTGCCGTTGTCTCTGCCAGTTTGCCTGTATTAAATAGACCAACTTTGTGAGCGATGTGACAATCCGTCAGTGTGTGTTTCGGAAACACGCATGTTCGCGCCAGATAATCGGTGGTGAAAATGCACAGCTTTCGCTGGCTGGGCCACTTGATTCGTATGACGATGGAGTGTTTGCTGATGGTTGGAAGGAACCGCAGTGCGGTCAGGAGATAACGGGCTGTGAGAACAATCAGTTGTAAGATATCCGCACCGAATGTAGTGCGAATGAAGTTTAGTAGTTTGGGCGTCGTGTTTAACATGTGTGAACCTGTGAGAACCTTGACCTTTTCGGTGTGCCAAGTTGGTAGGTGCCCTCTAACTGTAATCGATTACAACACTCCTGAGGAAGGCCACCCGAGGTGGTTGAAACGTAGAGTATTACAACTTGCTCGTAACCTTGTGTTATTCCCAATCTGTTTATTAATAACATGCTAAACACGACGCCCAAACTGTTCAACATCATTCGTAATAAATTTGGTGCGGATATCTTACAGTACCATTTAGTTGTCTGTGATGAAATTATAAGTTATAATTTCATCTTTCAAGCTTACCAGACTGTTAGTCAACGATTGCCGGAGGGACTAAGCGACAGTAACTAAACACCATGCAGTCGACTGGTTCCGAGAGGTGGGCATCAAAAATAACGAAAGTATTCTATTCATTCTGGGTTAGCGCTCATTAAGTCTTATCGCATGCAAATGGATTGTGAATTATGCAATGGCCGTGTTTATCAGATTTTAGATCAAAACCAATAAAAAGATATCAACTGTCCTAGTTATATTTTGGTTTTCTAGTTCATGTGTATGCGATTACCGGTTTGAGTTCAATTGGCAATAGAACAGAGCAGAGAAGGTTTCAGTAGTGAATATTTCATTATTGTTTCTTTAAAGGTTTTTTTTATCCCATTTTACTATTGAATACATGGGCGCATAGCAAATAATTAAAGTTCACATGGTTGACTGTGCGTACTATACTGTGTGCTCCATTTTTTCAAAGTGATATTTTCTTATTCCACGAAACAACATTATAGTCCACTGAAGTGAACTTATTGATAAACTCGATTTTTGGCATATATAACAGTTAGAGCAGTTGTATTTGAGATTTCATTACAAGTACCTTGATTTAACACAGCTCTCAAGTTTGTAAAGTGTAATTACAGTGGATGACTATAAGATCTGTTGATTTACTTTCTGATTTCACACTGTGGTCACATTTCTAACGATACATCTGTGGTTTGGAGATCCAATCAATGGGTTATGCCTACGATTACGTAGTTACATATGAGCTAGAAGACAGTGTATGAGATGGCACTGGTAAGCCAATATCCTTTGTTTGAGGACACAGGTAGTTTCTGGGTCTGATAGTGAACACGGAGTTTGGCTACGTCAAATGTTCACTCCGTTGAATATTTTGATACTTGTGTTGTTCGTTGCATACCGCAACCATCCGTAGAATGCAGTCCTACGTAAATCTCCTTTGTTCACATGGTGACCACCTCTCCGGATGAAGGTTTCGCGCTCAGATACACTTCTGTGAACCATTCGGAGGCAACCGTTAGATTGTGATATGGATGTGATTAAGTTTAATTTCTCTGCAAGACTGACCAGTGTACGGATCTGTCTCACCTGTTCGGATGGTGTACTAACTAGTGCAGTTTTATTACGGATCGGTGTTGAACTATTGAGGTTCAAGTAGTGACCGGACCAGGTGAATACCCTATAAACAGCCGTTTTAATAGAGCCATTTTCTCGACGAATTACGAACATATCCAGCAACGGAATACAACAGTCGGTTCCAAAATCACAAGTTATTTCTAGGTGGGGATAGCGGCAATTGGAGCATCACACTAGGTTTTATATCGTCTGTTCGAACTGACTGAACATTGATGTACCATCGACGTAGCCATGCTGCATATCTGACTAATTCTCGTCTAGTCCTTAACATGAATAAATCTGTTAATACACATCCTAGTAGATTGTCAATAGAGCTACTCCAACTGCTTGCAGTGGCACCGATTTAAAAAAACAGATGCTGTCGTTTTCAGGGTAATGCTGCTATGTTTCGCTCAGAATAACATCCAGGAGAGGCAAAATAGTGTGACGCTTTTCAATAAACTCACCAGTAATCGATTTTTTCATACAGTGGGACATTCATTAACAGCGTGTGAAGGTTTGTGGAGAGCATCGGTTTACTAGCAAGATCGATATTGACTGAGTTGCCTATCAACCTAAAAGCATGACTAACATAATATACTCAAGAAGTTTGTTTTAATGGAGTTAGGATGTCAACAAACCAGTGAGTCAAGTCAAAACATGAGGAATTTGTGATCGTCGGAATAAGGCTGAGCGGCCTCCCAGATTTGTGAGCCTTACGGAGTCAGCGAATCTGAGATGTCGACGAATTACACAGTTTAAGAGTTTCATAGGTCACCTTAGTAACTACGAATGGCTTCAAATACCAAGTGGTAGATAAACGATGACTGCCCAGCTGATCAGAAGTAGTGTCCGGAACTATGTCCGTCTGACCACTCACAAACAAAGTATACCGCAATATTTATGAGTTTCGTTAAACCCTAACAACAGTTCACTAATGCTCTCATTTTGTCATAATTTTTCATGTTATTTAGCCGAGTCAGCATCCCTGTCGTGTTCAATAAAACCTGTGCGATTGGCTTCCAGTTGACAAAAAACCTGAGTTTGAGCCTTATATGAAATCGAATTAGTTCGAATTATCTCATGGTCTGTCAACTCTATTTCGGTGACCAAATATTGGAGTGAGCTGAGTAAAATTTCTTTTTGTTGCATATGCATAATCCCAGCAAAAATATTGAAAACGCATCCGTAGATGAGAGTAAAACTTAGACTGTCATTCTTTAGCTTTTTAAGGAAAATTTGGCATTCGAGTAAGAAAAAAGTACCCTGGTAGTAATTTCTTTGAAATACTCAGTGGAAGTCGATGAAAAAAGTAGAGGACAATTCGGAATTTCTGAAATTTCCACATAGTATTTTAACCTTAATTCAGGAATATTTTCAACATTATTTTTGTGTTTTCCAACTCTAAATAATCCTCGTTCATTTACAGGAAGTGAACTATACTTGAAGTGCATCTGACCCTTATTCTCTAATTGGCGTTCTGA
This sequence comes from Paragonimus westermani, assembly GCA_008508345.1. Lineage (NCBI taxonomy): Eukaryota > Metazoa > Platyhelminthes > Trematoda > Plagiorchiida > Troglotrematidae > Paragonimus > Paragonimus westermani. The sequence continues at coordinate 23,720 of QNGE01004909.1, read as the reverse complement.
ACTCATTTTGCCACAGAATCAATTTTTAGTTTCAACATTTCTTTAGATGGTTTTCGAATGATCTTAAAGTAAATTTAAAAGGACATTGCATCGTGCGTTTGCCTTATTCTGCATGTAGCTGGGTACAACCTAGGTTACTTGGTCACCTTAGAATAAGGTTTGATCGATTAGGTTAGAAAGCAAATTTTTTGCAAGAAACTACAAGAGATAATGTAAGTCAAATTCAGCCGCGCTCTGTGGCATCAGAAAAGAACTACCATAGTTAGAAACTTCTGTATACAGGACGCTGTACCTCACAAAATCTTCTGTTGTCCTAATAAACAAACCTTGAAGAACAACTGATTGTTAGGTATTTGGGTTGGTGAAGTATGTTCATCACAGTATTTCGTGTCACTCTTACACATGTGGGGCGGAACTTTTGAATTCACCTGTTGTCAGTTAAATGATAAAGTAAGCCATGTCAAGACTGTATCTCGTGTGGGAACTACTCAGGAGTTACTAACCACTAATAATAACCAACAGATTATCAATAGTTTATTTTGAAAAAGTTTACTTCTAACGATCTTTGAACGAGTGAAATCGATGAGCAGAACTGGATTTAATGCTTTTAAAATTGACATCACATATATATACATATGACAGAGGGTTCGAAAATGCTCTACAAATATTGACGCATCAACAATTGCTAATTCGAAATACCCTACGGTAGGACTATAAGACCACCAGACTTTCATAAATATTCCTGTGCTGTTTGTATCCAAAACAGGCACCTCGGTATTAAGAGCCTTGGTACCCAATACACATAGGGGCGACACAAATAAAACCGGAATGTTGATACCTTTGAGGAGCTTTTAACAAACATCCTAGAGGCAGCTATGAAGCGTCCGTGAGTCTAATAAGATTTATTTGGAGGTATTTAACAAAGAAATTTCATCTTCATTTTTATCAGTTGCATCTGTATAGTTTTTCGGTGTGGTTTTGACAAGAAGATAGAGTCTACTTGAATTCACGTTAAACCATTCTCTTTTCCGGCCAGAAGTCGAATAGTGTATCCTGAGATCTTTATATATTAATTCAGTAGATTTGTTGCGGAAGTCTATAGACAGGTTTTCGTTAAACGTGTATGTTGTCTAGTTTAACACACAACACTTCACAGAGTCAACGCACTTTTGCGACACCGTCATACACACTCGGCGTTGTCGTGCTTGAAAATTGTTACCATTGGCATATATGACGCAATATAATAAAACAAGTCTCCCCCAGAATGCCGAAAAACTTGAAATACTTCAGCGCTTCAACATAGCTTATTCATCCATGCTTGTATACGTGAATGCCTTGCACTAGCAACTGATCGACTGCCCTCGGGTTTCTCATACATACACGTCAGTTCTTTTCACCGATCACCTGAAAGACTCTCCTTGCATTGAGGTTTTCCAGATCCCAGTTTTTCTCATAATCTGTCGCCATTTCCCACTGCAGTTTTCGCAAGACGTGAGACCCTACCCACTTTAATTGTCGCCAAAAAGCTGTCACAGGAAGCCTTTTCTTTCCCTGGGTAAGCAAATTAAGAATACTGTGGTGACCTCTTTTGTAGCGTATAGTTCAAGCGTTTGTTTGATTATCAAAATGTTGGTTATTGCACGAAAGGGTGGACGTTTTGCTCTGTTTGTGTTTATACGAATCTACTGATCCTTCTGTTTTGTCTGTTCACTCATGATGGCGGACCGGTTGTTCAGCCATTGTTTGTAGACGCACATTTGGTTGTAAGAAAACAACAATCTAGCATTACGCAAATTTAGAAGGCACACAAATGTGGCTTAGGCCAGATTCTAACCAGCGGCACGCCCAGTTTGGACATGCACTCTACAAGCCAAGCTCGCAAGCCACACTACCAGTTGGGCGATTGTACATTTTAGCCTAGTATTCAGCTCAAACTGTTGTGGTACACGAAATCCACTAAACAATCCGAAGGATTAATAACACATACAGGATTTTTTAGACAATTCATATTCACTCAAGTTGCACCTTTCCGCTTGAGGGAAGTTGAATTTAACTCGTCCAACTGACGTCACTGACCAAAAATCACGACAATGACCCACGCACACAGAATGATTTAGCAGGCAGGAAAAAGATAAAATGCTATCGCAGGCATCTTTCAAACTTGTACCTGTCTGTAACATGTTTGTGTTTCTACCTTTGTTGTGACCCTGATTTCGATACTGCTTTGCGTTCTTGGTTTACACAATAAATCAGTTTATTGGTAATATTGACAAACACAAGAATGTCGGTTTTGTTTACGTTAAACTGATTTCAGTAGGCACCTTTACAGGAATACTGAAGCGTATGGGAAAATTGGGCTTGGAAAACTTGTATGACTTCATAATTCTGTTTGAGGGTGCTTGCACAGCAGATAGTTGGATACACGCTGTGATTCGAAATAAAAGAAGTCTAAATTGCCCATCGCCATCACAGCGTAGTTGAAAAAAAATGGCGCGTCAAAATGAAATATCTTTCCAACGTTTTTAAATAAAATAAATTAATAAATTAATAATAAATAAATAAGTGATTAAATGAATAGATAATGAACAGATTGTCTTTTCAATGTTTTTAAACGAAACGTCCGCGTCTTATTTTGAGGCCACACAGAACCTACTAGGTTTGTATGCAAGAGGAACAGACAAGAATTAATCTGTACAAATTTTAAAGATTTCCAGTTAGAGTATGTTTTAAAACATTGTCACATCCCCCGTTATCCATTACTTCTACTAAAGTTGGCAAAGTTGTGGCTTTTCGTACCCATTCTGATGAATTGAAAGCTATCCACATCAAATTAAGTACGAATGAAGTCAAACACTTTGGGTGTCGTGTTTAACGTGTTAGTGATAGATGGATTGAGGACTACATGGCGTTACGCGCAAGTTGTAATGCTCGTTTCAACCATTCCGCTTGGACTTCATCCGATGTGTTGTAATCGAAATCACATTGGCAATGTTCTGATGAAGGCCACCTGGGATGGTTGAGACGTAGAGCATTACAACTTTCCCTTAACTGTGCGTTATTCTCAATTTGATGAATTCCATCTGAATAATTGACAGGTGAGATTGTAAATTTGCATACGCTTTGCTGGGTCACAAAACAGTGTCTTGAAATCCACGCCTCACTGCAAGTTGGCACGTGCTTCCATGAAAGGTATCCGATAATGAGGAACTTGTCTGAGGGTTTCGAGTAGAAAACTCGTATCAATTGATTAAATGTCAGAAAATTCTACTCTTTGGTGTGTCGACTTAACAATGTATAAGGTCCAGTTTATATATCAAGTTGAACAAGAACTGCAACATACACCTATTGAATGATTGCAGCATTGTTCAACAGGATATCTAAGGCGGTCATGAAACCTTATTGTACGAATGTCATCTCATATGCATCGTGTCACCTCGCCCTGTAGGTTGGAGTCTGAAATTAAGGTTCGCGAGACAAACTACAGGAGTTCATTTTGCTCGGCTAACTCAACTTCATTCACCGTTACCGATATTTAGTCGTTGTTCTCAATTTATTACTGCAAACTACTGATATTTCTGCGCACATGACTGTATGATTTGAACTGTCCATCCTAGTGGTACTGTGTCGGTCGGGGATAGAATAGAATGTTCGAAGTAACTGATAAAAATACTTTGATTTTTAAAACATTCTTCGAGGGACGACTACTATCTCTAATCACTTGGTCAACCCCCGTTGGATAATCCTTGGTGTAACTGCTAGTTTACCGGTTGAAATTTAAGAGGTATGAACTTGCATTTTCCCGCTTCGTTGCTGTACCCTCTTACACTTGTTACTCCCGTTAGTGGTTCTTGTAGTGTGCTGGCTTCCGCCAAGTTAAGCAGGCACTTGTGCTGTGCTTGACAAGATCGCGTTCAATCAGCCGGAATGTGTGTGAACACTTCAACAGAAGTTTGAGGTGGAGACGATGAAATTTTCAAACAGTTGACTGAACAGTTCGAATGTAAACATGTTTGTGAAATAGTCGTTCTTTCGTTAGGCAAATAAGTTCTGGCGCCTCCACCAGGTTCTAGATAAAGTGGGGTTTTCACTTTTTGCTCACCTTTAATTGACTGGAACTATCATAGATTCATCGATGAATACAAGAATGCAAATAATCGAATACTGGTGCTCTGCTGCCTTCATTTTGTTGAGGCTTAAAATCGATCGGGCGGCCATTAAGTACAGATAAAAGGTTTTCGTGTGAAATCAAGGTAAACTAGACGCGTGCAAGCATACAGATGTTATGCTTTTCAGTACGGAACACTTGAACACTAAGGTAACCTACTTATACTATCAACAGTTGCGTAAAGGAAGAAAATTAAACGAAAAACGGTCAGTCACAAAGGGGTGCGATGACCTGTGCAAACGCCCTAGGCCAATGACTCAGAAAAATGTAGCACCGTTTGAATCTGTTCTATTCATCAAGCAATTAAGGTTGGGAAATCTTGGGCGAACAGACCGTGATCACAAGTGTAGACAGTGCATTCCAGAGTGAGTAGACCCTGGCTAAGATAAAGCTGTCTCGTTTCCTTGTGTTAGTACACGGCCGTTTATCACAGTGTGGAGAAGGCCTCTGTGTTAAACTCCCTACGTTATTGTTACTCACTTGTACTCTTTTAGTTACCGCCGCACAACCTTCTCAAAAATTTCGGTTTGTCCGGCATCAGAATCAACAGTTCTCGTTTTCCTACGAAAATTGCTAGTCTGGTGTCTAGTTGGCAGAAAATTACAAAATTCTGACCGGACACAAATGGTTTTGAGACTATTCAAATTGAACGCTAAGCTTTTATTAATCATGCATTAAATTTGACAGTATGAATCGCTCGGAAGAGTTTAAAATTCGTCGAACGTCTAAAAAGTAGACAAATTTGTTGTAGCGGTTAAAGGCAGTAGCCAGGGTTTAAACTGTCCTACAGTTCAAGAACAGAGAGCCTGAGCAACAGGAAGTCCGGGATAGACCTATTCTGCACACAGCTTGTAGCAAGTAAACTGTCTAATAACTTTTCATGTTGACCATCATTAACATTTGATCGTAGCATTCGCATTCAGATAGAGCTTCCAGCCAGCCTCCATCGAAAAGAAACACTAGACTCGAGTTTCGCTCTCATTAGTGCTCGTCAGTAGTGCATATCCTTGCCACGGCCGGCATTTGAACTCCGATCATTCCAATCATGAGGCAGCCGAGTTGACCACTGCGCCATTGATCTCACATTAGGCACGACCGAATCATCAAACGTGAACGCTCAACCACTCTCGCTTGTGAGCAATGATCCGGTTGCCCGATCGTCTCGAGTGGAGACAGTGACTGTCCTGTTAACTTCGATCGATAAACACGCGATTAGGACTTCCGAGATAGGTTGAGATCACTGCTCTCATCAAACCTCTAGAGCGATAGTTCAAATCACGGTCGTGGTAAGGATATGCACTACTGGCGAGTTCTAATGAGAACGAAACTCGAGTCTAGTGCTTCTTTTCGAAAGAGACAGACTGGAAACTATCTGAATGCGAATGCTGCGATCAAATGTGAGTGATGATCAGACTGAAAATGAAACAAATCTCCGACTACTCAACAGTGGTCTAATAACTGCCCATCTACCTAGGCATACTTAACTCATATCCGTCTCGACTCTGAGAGACAGCCATCTAATAATCCTCGTGTTATCGACAGAAATGATAGGATGCAATAGGCCGATAACTTGCACCGTGATCTATTCACTCTTCCAGTAATTCGCAAATTGGTAAAATATATTTAAAACAACTCGTTAGTTTTCCGGCCAATCCGACTGCATTTTTAATGTGACCGATTCAACAAGTAGTGTTATATATAACACCTTACTCTCACTTGCAGCTCGGTTGTTTGTTTGCAAGATGTAGGCACCTTGATGCTGAATGTTTGAATAAGGACGTAGTCATTCTCAGTAGTTAGGTCCCTTCCCGCCCCCTTCTACTTCCTTCTCTCTTTCTATATAGGGTTTGATTGTTCTTCATGGTTGTGGGGCAGTCAAGCATTCGTGTGAACCACTGATGTATTGTTGTCTATGATGATGATGATGATTTTATATATGACTCTCAAGCGGAAGTTTCAGTGATAACACTTGGTTCACTGTCCTTTTAACCAAACACTGCTCACGCACATGAATTATCTTGACCATCAGAGAAGGGAATATTCCGCATGTATACTACATCACACAGGTGGTTCTTATGGTTGGTTTCCCCGTTGTTTCAACCCAGTCATCATGAATTACACCGTCAGTGATAACGCTCATGACATTCATAACGAATAACAGTATTGTTGATTTTATATTAATCAATAAGGACTAAACGAGACGTGTGTTTTGTTACACTTTTCGAACTCCGGTGAACTTTATAATGATTACTGTTTGGAAAGAAATATTAGACTGCGGTTTCAGTCATGTTTTTCGTCATCAATAACGTATGCCTCAAAGCAGGATAACATAAAAACTACTATCTTTGTAGATAAAAGTGGAACATGCCAATTAGTAATTTGGGAAACCTAAAACTTCAGACTCAAAAGTGTGATTCTAAACGCATTCTTAATGTAAGGTCGCAGGGTAGTTGGAGGTTAATGTTTTCAATGTAGGTCAGCAGATACACACCACTGACTGCGGAATATCAAGGCAAATCGGAGTAATTGTTACAATGTTACTTTATCATTAACTACTCGGTAGAAAAACTCGTAAGCTATTTCTTTTCATTTTTTGATGACACTAGTATGTCGGAACAATATCTCCGTACTGTATATTATACTTGTGGTTATTATCTGTTTACAGTGTTACATTAATTAGTTTTTAATAAAATAAGATTAACGTAACATTTCTTGGTGCATAGAGAAGATATGTTTGAGCAATTTCTGTTGAAAAGCGGAATGGGTATGTTCTTTAAAACAAACCGAGTGGTAATTTTACATTCAATAAGCATTATTTTTCCAGCAAAATGTACCACTATGTATCTCTTTGAGAAAACTGACCACGCTTCTTTCTGTTGAAATTGATACTATTCTATAATAGTTTTGGGGTGAAAAATTTACCGGTATATAAAATTGTGGGTAAAGCTTTTCTCGCTAGAGGTGATTAAGATAATCCTTTGGACTGGTGAAATAGTCAACTTCACAGTCTATTAATTTAATAAGAAGTGAATAAAATTTGAGGTTTTCAGTGCATCACTCAATGTAATGTGGAGTCTACTGTTCAGGATGTTCTTCCCATGTTGCATTTGTGAGTTGAGTTGAGCTTTTTTCATTCTTTGGTTTGTTGTCGGTGATAGGTGGAAATGTTACTTTCGACAACTGACAAGGCAAAAACTATTTCTGTAAAAGTATGTTAACATACAAGTGGTTGATTATTCCTCTCAGGTGTAATACTGCAAAGTTTGCCAACGATCGCTTGGGATTGGGGAGTTCGTAACTTTTCAGATTTATGTTGTATCCGCAGGTTTTGTGGCTCCAACTGAGGGTTGTCTTCGAATTGATTACTTAACAAATAATTATGACAAAGACTTATCGAACTCAATGAAATTTTACGAAGATGGTCAAGACATGTACAGCTCCATGTTCGATATTGACTGTCACTCACTCGATGGTCAGAAAGCTCTTCAACTAACAATGTAAATAGCCACGAAACATCTCACTTAACAGCAGGCACTTAGTAAACGTTTTCAGCTAGTCAATGAAAGCATCTATGCAACGGCAAGAGGACGTTAGCCGGGATATCTTGCATGTTCTTTTAGCCGCCATCGTCCATACAAAGCAAATGCGTCAAACCAGAGACCTACTCGGTATTGGGATAAATTGACTTCACCGTCGCAGGCGAAGCCCATTCATTACCTCACCTATCTTTTGAAAAACTCGCAGGTGTTTAAGTAGCCACCAACGATGGAGCTATCCGGTACAAGGAGAAGCCATTTAAGTTTATGAAAAACATTTCTAAATTTAAGCGATCATTTAATAAATTCTCAATTTTCATTGCCCAGAAAAATCACATAATCGGAATTCAAATTTAATTTTTGGTTTGAAAAATCACACCAATCTAGCTGTTATTGCTCTTCCTAGAAAATCGTTGTTAAGTAAGAGACAGTCTTACATATCTTCTGTTAGCAGCTAAATCACTCACTTATAATTGACCCCGGATTTGTGGGAAATAGGGCAAAATTTATCATCGTTCGTTTGAGCCAAAGTTCTCAGTTCACTTGCCATGATGACAATTAGGGGAATGTGCCATTTCCATACATTATTTTTCCGACTGGTGTTCTGTAAGTCATCAGAGCATTACGAACTTGTGTTCTCACCTAAACACGATCGATTTGTTAATTTTCTAACTTTGGTCAATTTCCGCTCGCAAATTTCGTGCTGATATGATGGCTTCGGTTTATAGACAGGAGCTTGTCATCCGTGTGTTCAGTCGACAGTTTGTTCCACCGTTGAGAGGGGAAACGGTTTAGATAGATCTTGAGGCTTCAGAAACGAAGCGCAGCGCCTAGGTTCTTAAGTTAATCATCCAGTTACAAAATGACTAGTAAAACAGCAGACGATTAGTTGCGGTGGCGGATGACTGTTACTTATCCGCATACGAATCAACTGTAGTTGGTTGGATATTCACCGAACAAGTTCTTACCACAATATGTTCAACCGTTAGATTAAGAGCAAGAGAAAATGATTTGGTTGAATAAGTTGAAATTTTCCCCTACAAAGTGGGAAGCAACAGTATGGTTAAATTCTGTTTGCCACTGCGCGTAAACCACCCCACATATTGTTCCAGTTTTACCGTGTATCTGGTATATTTGTGCCCAGGAACATTTCAGTACTGTCAACCTATAATTTACCACCGATGTTGGCACAAAACTCTACAATATGCAACGTCTAAGATTAAATAACTTTGGTCATTCTACATAAAAGAGTAGAAAAATGTCTTGATAACTGTCCACTCTTGGTTTGATGCAAACTTCTTCGGTAGACGCAGGGAAATTACAGAAACAACCCACGGGTATGCGGTTCCTTACTGATCACAGAGTTCCACAGAAATGCCTGGTTCATATACGACTGAACAGACAATAATGCCATCTGAGTGTCTGCCAAAGGGCTTGCACAAATCATGGTGTGAGTCCTCTGGATTGACCAGTGGTCTCAAATATCACACGGAAGTGGTTATTTCTAATCAATCAAGTTGGAGTATTCCGAACACTTGGAAAATCCTCCAACATTTTTAGAGGCCAATACACACTGTCATTCATTTCCTAAGAGACTCATCCTCATATGTTAACAGTAATTAAAATGTCCGTAAAAACCTTTTGAGTAAACCTAACGAAGTTCCTTGCAAAGTCTTCTTATGCGAAGCGCCATCAGTGAAGTGGATAGTTAAAGAAAAGGCCAGCGTATTACATGCTCTTGCGCGGGTATGTGTGAACTCCCAGCAAAACAAAATGTAACTCGCATATCATTTTTGTTTGAAGCTGATGCTGGCATAGGACTGGTATAAGGATGTGAGTCGGTAGATGACCAGTTACAGGTATGTACTACAAACGATGAATATTCTGGATAGCGAATAAAAATCGGGTTTTGTGTAAGTGTATACGGTGGGGATTTCATTATCACTGATGATACCGAACGCACAACAGAACGTATCTCCTCAACAAACTTTAACAACGTATATTCTAAGAATCAAAACATTCACTGATTTACTGGTGTAAAACCACTGGACAATCTCCAGGTTTCAAATGGCCAGTAGCCGTGCAATTTTATCGGGATCTATCTGAATATGAAGTAAGCACAGGACATTATGGGACGAAACTTAGAAGATCTGAATTCAGCTTATTTTAATTTGTTTCTATGAATCCTGCTTACTTACATCCACGTGCAACAAATGTAATACTCCCAGCTGACTTCCGTTTGACTTCAGTTCAAAGTAGCCCTATGGTTTTGTCGCGAATAGTATTGCAATCTTCGGTTACAAGTTCATCACATACTCAATTGTTGTAAAACTGAACAGGAACGTGAAGCATAATCATTTAGAAGGAATCAACATTTACTCCTTCATGCATTATTAGAGAATTACCCATAAAAATTCGGTTGTTTACAGTGTTTTGTTACAGTGATAGTGTTATATGTAGTCCATTCTGGGAAGCAATGCGCGCAGCTTCATTCGAAGAGAGACACCGAAATTAAGCGACAAAGATCTTATCTAACAACAAGCAAGGAAATTCAAAGCAAGCTCACTGTCAAGTGTAAGGCCCTGTAGGCTTAAAAGCACTAAACGGTTGACAAGTCCTTCCACCGGTTTAGAAAACGTTATTAATTCTACTTATCAGACGAAAGTTGCTTGTATGATATGGTAATGAAGAGAAAGAACGAGATTAAAAAAGCAGTCTCCCAATGTTAAAACCTCTTCAGGGCACATGAATGCTATCACAGTCAAGGCTTACGCATTAAGGCAGAGGAATGTCCTACACAGAGAGAAAATCGTGAGATAGTAGCAACAATCAACGCCTGGTTCCCCGCATAACTGTGTCATATGTTTTCAGAAAACAGTCAATAGGTATAAATCAGTGACCCACAGGAGGGCAATCCCACTCGAAGAATCACATTGTGAGAAGATGGGTATGTGGTGCTACGAAAAGTGATTATCATAGGCGAATGAGAGATAGAGTCCGCTTTGCAATCCAACAAAGAGAGCTGGCCTGGTGCTGGCATTATAAGTGTCGGTCCAGCATTTCACAACCTTCTCCTGCCAGACAGATTAGCTTCGGTTGTCGTCCACTATACTGATATCCAGTACCAAAGCGACTCCGTCACGAACCACGATAAAGCGGGATTTGATTAACGATCTTACGGTTAGTACTGATAACTCCTGTAAGATTGCGTAGCCCAGATTGCGCAGCCTTTACGTCAGGTCCTTGGCCACGCCGCCGTGTGGTCTTCTCGATCACCACGGAAATTCCGAACAATAGTCTGAGGAAGATCGCATCGGCGCCGGATGGGATGAGTAAGGATCTTGAGGAAAATGTGGTTCGGATTTAACAACCAACTTTTAGAGACTGAAGAACGAGAAAATCACTAAAGAACACGACCATCTAGCGTACGCTAGGACCTATCCATTCGCGCCACACTGTTCCTCCCTTATTCTTGATTGTGACAGCACGGACGGGTACCGGGACAATAAATTTCTATGATAGGACCAAAGGAATCATCTTTGACCATGTTCTTCAGAAATGAGAAGTGGTTGATTTATGCACAGCGGTTTCTACAGCAAAATAACCATTTTGGACAGTCGCTGATTTACAGTCAGGAAGGTATTTTTGTTCCAGTTGTTAAAGAGAATTCCCACACAAGACCTGTGAACTTTGCACAACACGAACTTTGTTTCTTACTTCTACATAAAGAATTATTCTTATTAACATTTCAGGCAATTTTTAGTTATTTTCAATTCAGTGAGTTAAGTTCCTTATCTTAACTAACTTCCAGCCCATTCTCTTTGGAAGCCATAGCTTTCTTTAATCTTTTAAGCAATTGTTTCTGATTCCACCTACGCTCGTTCCACCATTTTCCACTTGGATCACGTTTTGTGGAATCACTCAATCTATGTTCCAGCTAGATGGTTTGTGCAGTTGTGAACCGTTGTTAATAACCTTTTCAGCTTGCTTAATATAGGTGAATAGGTCGTAAAGTATATGATGGGATTGACGTCAGTTCTAAAGTCTTGGCCACTAGCCTGTTCCATTTTTAATATAGATCATTTAGCCACAAAGAATACAGGTTTTCGTATCCTTAAGGAACAATATTTGAGTTACTTTCTGTGTAATAGGCTACTTTAAAACCAGCCATGCTTTAGCCACAAGTTGCATAACGTTAATGTTTTTTTATATCAGTAATAAATGTCAATAATAAGTGTCAATAATAAGTAGCGTGGCAGATTTCTGATTTTAGATGGGACCCAACTGTGAAAAGTCAGGGCTTCGTATGGATTCGAACTAGCGACAGACACGGCATGATAACAATGTTTCATCAAAAGCATTCCCGCTGACAGCGCGAACTATTTTGACTTAAATGCCCAAAAAATGTTTACATTTGGCGAACGACCTTCGTTTTTTGAGGTGCATTCACAAAATCCTTATAACATGTTCTATTTTAGCCTCCTCCGTCCATAAGTCTTCTGCAATCATGGTTTGTCAAAGATGCAGTGGTAAGTACTTGGAACCTGTGACTACTTTACAGACCCACATGAGAAGATGTAATTATAGACTGTTTCAAACAGTGAAAATTATAAACGGTTTATTTTTGTTCATTTTTGATCTAGTGAATACAAAAGCTCATTTTTAATTTAAACCTGTTTTAATGTCATTCTACAGTCAACTTTTAACTCACTTTTCAAAGGAACACCGGATGAGATGTTTTTACATAGAATAAATTTTCTCTCAACTTGATAGAATGCACTGGCGGCAAACCCACAATTTAAGTAGACAAGCAGATGTTAGGGTCGTCGACTAGAGTGAATTATTGAGAACACCAGTACCAATGTGGTCGTACAAAACTTATATATACAAACAAAGAAGTCAACTGTTCGAACAACCACCAGAAACTTTCAACTGTTATTCACGAATATTTGAAGAAACCCAAGTAGTGTGCTTACATATCTGTTTTACATTTAACAACAAAATTCGATACAATTAGTGTGCTAACAACTGTTGGACTGATGTCTGTTTATACCTCCATAGTAAATTCGTATTCCTTGTGCGTATCGGAAGGTTGGAATGTTCATACAAGCTCCGAAGAAACTATATGACTGTGATAGGTTTCTTGTTACGATCTCAGTAAACTGCCACTAGATTAAACCTTATATGAACCAATCACAATAAAACTAGTGTCTTTCCCAAAACGTTTTCGATTTGAACCAGAAAAGTTCGTCAGAAAATGTCGTCTTGCTTTCCTTTATGCAAAGCTTGCCTGTTCATGCCTTTTGAACTTAGTTGAAAAAAATTACGTTATAGGAATGTGGTAAGAATCACCATAACATGACATTGTTGTTGAGGCAGAGTGCCTTTGAAAATGTAGTTTCGCCCTGTACCGCTTGCACAGCCATAATGAGCGACTGAAGGATTACAGAAAACTGGGGGACGAAGAGATTTTAATCAGTCATCAGTGCTCACATCATTTCATTTTGTAATCAAACTTTAACTCAGCGGGTGTACATTTTAACATATTACAGAAACCTGGGTGACCAGGAAACAGTTAATAAAAAACGATGCAAAAATGCCTGTTTCGTGTTAAGAGGGAGTTTTCGGAAAAGATGTAACTATCTTTTGTACACCTGCACGAAACGATTTACGTCAAATTCCCATAACTCTGGCCAGTCGGAAACTAGTGCACAGTGCAAATGTGACTACAGAGATTTCATACGAATTAACGGGTGATTTCGAGTAAATTATATTAAGGGTGTATGTGAACGTTGTGATTGCTTATTGGTGCCGTTTCATTAATCTGAATATATATCAGTAGTCAGCACATTACTCAGCAAGGCTAATGATCTCGGTGAATATAAAATGATAAGAGACCTTAACATTTTAGTTCAGTGACTCCTGCTAGTAGACCTCTTCTTGAGACGATCGGTCAGTCTATGCACTGGATGTGAGCTGCTGTGACCGTAGGAAACGCTTGGCCTGTAAAGTTGCTCACTGACAAACAAAAAGAACGTAGACACTTGTTTACACGGCTGAAATTTCTCCGCCTGAAATGTCCGTAGTGTGAGATCAGTTACTTTGTTGTCATTTCTCTCCTAACATAATATACGTTCCCAACTGTGACTTTTCACATTTGGTCCATGTGACTTAGGTGATTGTCATTAGTTTCGAAGGGTGTTGAAACAGTGGTTTTCAAGTTGCCTTCTGTCAAGCTGTGCCAGTGCGGTGGATGAAATCATGTAAATTAATAATCAGCTTTGCTTATTGTGAGTTCAACGACAAAGTGGTCGCTACGTTCCCATGATGATGATGATGATGATGATGATGATGATGATGATGATGATGGTGATGATGATGATAATGATGGTGATGATGATGATGGTCAATTTGTAAATAAACCAAATCCCCGACTACTCATCTGTACTCTAGAATATTGCCTTTCAGGTTTGATGAGATCAGTGATCTCGACCTGTCTCGCAAGTCCTAATCGCGGGGTTATCGATTGGAGTTAACAGGACAGTTACTGTCTCCACTCGAGACGATCGGGCAACCGGATCATTGCTCACAAGCGAGAGTGGTTGCGCGTTCAGATTTGATAATTCGGTCGTGCCTAATGTGAATTGAATGGCGCAGTGGGCAACACGGTTGCCTCATGTTTGGAATGGCCGGAGTTCAAATGCTGGCCGTGGCAAGGATATGCACTACTGACGAGCTCTACTGAGAGCGAAACTCGAGTCTAGTACTCCTTTTGATGGGGGCTGGCTGGAAAGTCTATCTGAATGCAAATGCTGCAATCAAATGTGAGTGATGGTCGACTTGAAAATAAACCAAATGCCCGACTACTCATCAGTAAACTTGAACTAGAGCCTAAGAGGTCTGTGCGACTGAGTTTTTCCGAGTACTACGGCTATTCCGTAAGCGCAACCCTTATTGTTGCGAGGACGTGAGCACCCAACACACTGAAGCTCTCAAGGCTGCTTTACCATGCTTTGGAATATTTCACTGGAATATATCACTAAGCTTCTCGGTTGTTTTAAATGTAGTGGGTTGCCTCTTACCAATTCCAAACTTGTGACGGCAAAAAGTCGAGTCGAACAGTCGGCTTGGGAATCTTTTTTGTATGTAGTCTAGTGTTCAAGAACAGAGAGCAAGAAGCACAATTCGGAAGGCCAGCTGACAAGCAGTTAAGTGGCAGCTCCTAGTTTTCGGTTATTCAAGAAACCATCGGTGTTTTCAATCAGTTATACAAGTAGACCAATACTTAACGGACACCGTGTCGCCAAATTTTGAGCAAACTGAACATCGAATCTAAGGAGACGGAAAGGCTAAACACCGGAATAAATGAGGTGACGAAAGCCAAAATAAAACAAGATACAAGCTCTTATTTATTTAATTTCTAACTGGTTGGTTTTGTAAAGTTGGAACACTTCTATTAGTCTCTTTCAGTTTATCATTCTTCGGGTCTGCATAATCTGTAGAAGACTGAGTGAGTTAAATGAAGGGTTCTGTTGGCACTGAACAATTCATTTCAAATGATCTTGTGGACGCTGTCGTTCACATGGCCAACAAAACCATAAACTACTAATTTTTCGCAATTGACTTTATATTACGTTGTAGGTTTCCTTGAAAGTGGCTTATTTAGTGACCGGATCTCACTAACTGCTGAACGGTGTAAAAAGAGGTAGGCCGCTATATGCAAACGGAATACAAGCATTATTTTTCCGCTCGGTAACCAATGGCTTCACTTGTGACGAACTACCGAAACGTAATCCTCAAGGACCAGACATGTCAGTTGTTAGTAACAGTCCAATATTGAGAAGGACTACAGGATTGGGTGACAATCAAATCAACGACGAAGAATACAGTAAAACTGATTTGCCGCACTACTCTGTTGAACTACGATAAGGTTATGTCTCTGAGTCCATTTTTCTTTGGTGCTCATCACAGCAAAACTGAATTGCCGTGATGCCAGTGGACAACTTGCTTAAGCTTTATACCTGAGTTATTTGACCGAACAAGGAAAAACCCGAGTACAGTGTAGTTTCTCAAGAAAGTGTCTTTAGGCTAATTTACATCTTCTGCATTGTTTAGTAGAAAAGAGTGATTTATCACAAATATAATGATGAGCTGAACGGTAGTAAGTGAGTAGCGCTTTGACAGGAAACCGCAGGTTAGAAAAGATTGTTTACAGTTGCTCGATTACCGTTCTAATCCCTTCATCGTCATCCATCCCTATTAACTCCATCCTTGTTTTATGATAGCACTAGCCCATGGGATTTTTTCTCTCAGAAGCTTTTCGTCTTCATATTTTTACTACTTGCTCTGCATTACAGTTGTAGGTGAATTAGCGTCTTGTTACAACTGCCTTTCAAAGAAGATGATATCAGTACGTCACCAGGACACCGTCTACAGACAGCTGTACTACAGAGACATAATGATGCACAGATATTAACTTACTCCACAAAATGGATTCGAATTACATCTCTAGCACCGGTCGCCGGACCTCATATCATTTTCATGTAGGTATATAGGTCAGCCACATCGGCATGACAGAGCGGCAGCTGAGGTTTCGGATCTCAGGCCAAACCCCGGCACAGCGAAGGAAGCATATGGTGCAGGTGCAAACTGGCATTCATATGTTCACACAACAACCACCACGCACACCACCAGCATCAGCGACTCACTCGTCATTTCCAAGTGGATCCCACACGGACATTCACAGTTGTCTACGCAACCGATAAACCCCAGTTGTCAAGACATGTTGAGGCAGTCGTCTGTGCGCCGAGAGACTGGCTTGTTAGCTTAGCACTGTCATGGTAACGATGCCAATGAGTGATTAGCGGTTACCTCCACTGTGTTTTTCTTGTGTGTTTATTTTCATATATGACCTCTGTTTTTCGCTTTAAAATTTCCTGTTGTGTATTACATACTTGATGATATGCAAAGAAATTTGCCAGACTGATCTAGTGAAAAATGCTTTGGAGAAATAGGTAGAAATAGGTCATCCTTACCGTAGAAGGGATTGCCTTGGAATATGAATTTCCAAGGTAGTTGGGTAGTATTTGACCAGCAAAATTCAGTAGTTGGATCCAAACAAATGAGCATTTAGCTCTTCTACTCATTCCAGGCCTGAACATCGCCCGATTAAAAATCGAGAATTTAGCTTCCCGACTCTAGCTTTAAGTCTGCAGTGGTCATACTTTTTAAGATCTCATGGGTACTATTCCACCCTGGCAACATTCGAAATCTAGGCTTTCATAACAAAAGCTGGCAGTACCAGTTGGATTGAATAATTCCGCATTAAGACATATATTGTATATGAACTAATGGTTTGATATTTTCATGAGACTGTTGCATATTAACCAAAATATTTGTTTATCGCTCATAAACTAACATGAAGTTTTTCGTCTAGTCTTGTTTGCACACTTTATCTCTATCAGAAGTTTTTTCAAAATAAAAAATGTTATTGTTTACCATGTTGAACAGTTGATCAAACAAAGTTGAGGGAATCTAGTTATGCTTAAAACTTAATTTGTAATACTTGAGAAAATACTGATAATATTTCTCATGTTTCCGGTAATAATACACCATTCAACTAGGGGGTGAATTAAAGCACTAATGGTTGAGGTAAAGATGCAAATGCCGACCATTCCCAAGTTTCACTGGAAAATCTAAAACTGACCCATTGTTGCAAGCAATTTGTTCCAATTCCATAGTTGTCCACCCTTGACTGGTAATGCTGTCATTACTTAAATAATTTTCATTCAGTACGTAGGTTTCCACAATCAGTTTATGCGTTACAGACGTGTCTCCTGGTCACCTGTGAACTAGATGATATCAAGATGTTAATAAAACAAGCAAACAGAGTAGCACACGAACAGAAATTATTTTGCAGGGAAAATGTGCACCAAACGAGCCCCTGAAAGACTGTCAGCATTTTCTGTTCTATCCGCCACACATCTGATCTCAACTGCAAGGACTGGTGTTTTAAAACACCAAGCTGTAGTGAACGTAACAGGAGGTTTCATCAGGTCCTATCTACTCAGCAGTGATCAGTTAATTGCTGACGTTCTCTTTGAAGGAACTGTAAATTTGATGTACGACTAATAACGACCGGATTTCAGATTTTTGATTTTCAGTAGCTCATTAGTGAACTCATAGTGTTTTACCAAGAATACGAGGCTATGTTTTACCCTCCAATCAAGATGTAAGTTTTGCATTGGATAACGCATTTGCTTAGAAGGGAAATGTTTTTTCGGACGTGAATAATAGGCATCTGTTTAAAGCCATAGCTTTTACGACTCTATCTGGACGATACGCTTTATTTTCTGTGTTGTTAGTCAAAACAATGTCAGTAACAATAATTGTCTCATGAGTTTCTTTTCATCACAGACTTCCGCTTTTAACATGATGTTGTCGGGTGGTAGTCGCTGCGTGGTAAACATTCTGCTCATTGACAGACATGGTGGTTTACTGAAAGAGTCATTGCAGTAGTCATTAGTTGCAATTTATGTCAATCACGCCGACCGCATTTAAACGGGATCTATGGCTTGCAATGTTCCACACAGTCCACAATTAGGAAGAGAAGTGTGAACGAAGGTTTTACTCGCGAGTAGCTATTCCAACAGGATTGTAGTTGAAATCCATGGCGAGGGAAAACCAATAATGACTGTTGTGCATATAGTTCAAAAGACGCTAGCCTTCAAAATTTACTCGTGTAGTAAGTGATGTCTGTTGAAACTAGCAGGGCGAGTTGGCAGGCAGATATCTCATGGTAGAAAAGCCAGTGTTCAATGTATCTAGGACTTCAGTTTACCGTTTTCAAGTTCTGTCTTGTTGGGTAGTTCACTAGGTACTTCAATAGTTTATTTGCTTTTCTGGTAGCACTTCCAGCCACCAAAGATGAGTAAGTCTTCTTCTCGAGTAAAAACCTATATACACTGCATACAAAGCGATTATTTAAGATACTTCATGTTAACACCCCTTAAAACTAATTTTACGAACGTATTATGGTAAACCTTTTTCAAAATATCACTTCACGGGAATCATGGTTTGCCTCTTTGCCCAGTATTTCGTTGACTTCTGCATTACTTTAGTCAGTAAGTTCATTCGGTTGTCACAAATTTACGGACATTAAATCAAACCAGATATCTGCCATATGGAGGAGTTCTAATTCGCAATCAGCGTTTGACAATAAGATAAACTTGACAAACAGAATGAATACTAGTTATGAGCTCAATTTGCAGTCTACAAAATTTCGGCTAATGTTACTGAGTATTGGATCGGCGAGATGAACGGAAAATTTGAAATTCAGTCTTGCCACGTTACTCAGTGAGTAGTAGAACGCTGTAAAATCCAGTCAACAGTGTGAGAAAGTGCATACGCGATTAGGGTCACGGTGAGATTTAAGAAACAATGATTCACAACTCCATTGATGATATACTTCTCGTCAAAAAAAGTTAGTTCGTTTGCATTACTGAAAAAAATCAGTATAAATAATTATCAAACATATATTACTAGAGACAAATGCTACATTTTCTGGCCTTACTGATACGGATGCCAACAGCTAGAATTTTCTCATATGTTATGGAAATCAGAGAAAGATCTCTTTCGACACTGACCATATGTTCTTCTGACACATTACATAGCTGGCTGACCACTTTTTCGATGTAATGAGCAACTGTGGCAATTGGGAACGTTGTGTTGTGTGCTAACTCGTTCACCAACGTTCACCTAAACTGGCCTTTTTAGTAGCGCCACGAAATTTTGCTTAATTCGACTCAAACATGTTTCTCCTGATGTGGATACTGGAGTAGTAAGACATCGTGACAGTCACTATCATTAAATGATTTTTTAGGAGTATATCACTCAAAAACAAATCAGTATCCACCAAAAATTGCCAGTCTGGTTGGTTTGTGAACGCACAAAATGTCTGTATATTTTCATGGAATATATAACCAAGAAGAACGATGAGTATGAAAATGGTGAGACACCCATTAAATCGTATTTTTTGATTATACAAGTGTTTTCTTGATGCGAATGGAAATGATCACCATAGTGTTTTTGAATCTTTGAGCGTTGACTTTGAATATATACATTCATCTATGGTCTACCCTATGCCGTCGTTTGCTTCACTACGAAAGGCTTCTTTCATTTTTTAAGCAAATTTCATAAATAATTCGGTAGCATCCGTTGTTGAAGTAAGCGTCTAAAAGACATATTAGTAGTGTGTAGTGAGAAGTCAGAATCACTACTTATAATTCCGTAAAATGTTAACTCCGAGACGTTTATCATCCTTCTCAAGCTGGCTTGGTCAAATGTGCAATGTGCTTGGCATGTAATCGATCACTAAAACCAAAAGATAACTGCAACGCAGCCTGTTTATGTCTAGCTCATAAGCTCACTTGCAGTTCAGTCAAAATGTGATTGTTTTGGACATGTGCGAAGCCCCCCCTACTTTTCGATTTAAGAATCACTTAAACAGAAGTCGCCACAAACAACCCAGTTAGTGAATGTCAGTCATTCAAACTGAAATTTAGTCCGCACAACAGCTTCTTACTCAGGCACATTGTACCGAGTTGACTACAAGATCTTGCAGTTTACAAGTTCCTTCTATCGAAACTTCTCATCTCCGAGCCAGTTACCTCGAAGTGTTTCACTCGTTCTTCTCTTCCTTAATGAGGACGCGCACAATCAAAGTTGAGATCGTTAAGTTAATTGAGTACGGAAGCGGTAATCAATTGGAGAAATTACTGTTCCGCGAAGCTGAACACTTAAAGGAAGTCTAAACTCTTAGCTATTTCTTAGAGTTGTGAGAAAATATTGAGCTCTTTAAAGCGGTTTCAATAAATCAGTTTATTCCACACCCTACGTTACAGTCAGCAATAAACCCATGTCTAGCATGAAAACCAAACTAGAGACATTGAATGAAATCCTTAACCGAACTGATCAATATGTACGCCAAATATATTTGCAGGTTAAATGATGACGAATAAACTTACCGCGAATCTATTAAATCCTATCAAAATTCTAGTCAACCCGTACCATATGATAGTAAGAATATGTACTGATAAGAACAGTGGGATAAAAACTCTTAACGTTTGCAGTGAGCGGATTTGCTGTAGGAAAATTCGTGAGGAAAGTTTCATTCAGTTTTATTTACAATACTAGGTAATTAACAGCTGCGCCACTGAATAACTTGTAACATCTGATTGCGCCATCTTATATCATCTGTCTACTTTAGGTTCTCGTGTTGATCTAGGAACTCCAAACTCCTCTTTATGACTACGATTAAATTCTGGTGTGCGTCGTATGCATGGAAGAGTGTATCAAGATATACACCTACCTAACTACCCTTATATAACAACAACAATCCATCTCCGTGCTAATGCCCTAAACGTATGTGTCAAACTAACCAAAAGGGACCGGTGTGCAAAACATTTGGAGTAACGATCTGGCGAAAAACCGTGAATGAATATAGCTTAATGACAGGTCTAGCATCTCAAGCTACTCAAAGCTATGAGTCCTTCTGTTCCACCATTCGAAGATGTCAAATAATTTTTGTCCGCTACAACGCTTTTATTTAACCGATTACGGTGTAGATGGAATAAGCCATTATCGATCTATAATCACTTCTAATATGCTTCAAGTAATCCACAAATTAAATTAGACATGGAAACTGTGACACGGAATGCATACAAATGTGGTGCTGTTCAACCTAGATTGAAGTTTTGCTTTTGTATCCTATCAACTGATGAGAAGACGATAAATTCATATGCAACTTTGGCTGTTCATACTTTTGATTTGTAAGTACCCTTCAACGTAGTTATTGAAATGAACTGAGTTGCTACTTTCTAATCAACAGCTTATCCATACAAGGTATTTGCGTCATTCCCACGGACGAACACTTGCTTGGATGAAATCATAAGCAGCTTTGTGCACAGTGTACCTATCAAGCATATCTTGCTGCATCTCATCAGGTACCACCTGCAGCCTACGGATCTATACAGCAAAGTTCAGTAGACATTGTGAAGCCAAGAAAAACAGAAGCAACATCTACATCCATCAGATTGCATCAGTTGTCAAGGCAATCCAATAATGCTGAACGAATCTTCCCGCATGTAGACAGGTGGCTTCCAATTGTTATTTGCTACAGCCCTCGTGGACCGAACAAGTCTTAGAGCTACCATTAACTGACAAACCCGAAAGGTCTTCTTAAGTTTTGGTTGAGATTGGCATGTCAATAAGTATTGAGTGATCAGTGACGCAGAACCTTTGTGATCTGTTACAGTCCGATCTGATTTCGACCTTGTGGTAACCAGGATCGTTTTGAAGATTTAGGATGGAATGTGTTCGTTGACCAGTTTGCGTAATTGCCGTTACGTAAATGGCTTGGGACTCACGAGAGTTCATAAATGACGTAAGATTTGGCATTGGATAATGGAGTTGTCTTCTGCAGTGATAGGGGAATTTGGGTGGTGGTGTTAAACAATATGACCAACTGGGCTGCGTAGGATTTGCGTCCCTTAGCCCCTGCAAAGTGGATTTTGAACAGAGTTGTAATGTCATCACTGTTGTGAGACAAACGAAGGTAGACATTCAGATTGGAAGCTGTTGAATCCATCTCGGCAGCCGGCTTCTTTTTCCCCAATTTGTCAACGAGTGGTGATGAATTGCCATTCTGCTCGAGCGCGACTCTTAACAGCAATATTTCTTTCGCGTCGCTTTTGTCCGAACACATTCGCCTAGCAAGATAAAACACAAGTGTCATTGGAATGCTCTTTGGGCGGATCGGCACAAAACTGCGGGAACTCAGGTGTAGCCCCTGAACTGTTTCCAGTAGACGGACGGTACCGCATAACCGTTGTTCAGAAGTTTCATCCGAATATCCCGAAAAGCTAGGGTATTAACATGCTGATGCTCAATGGTAAAACTAGTTGTTCAATTCAGCTTGCTCACTGACTCGAATATCCCTCTCGCCATCATGTTGGTATGTGACCAGTAGAATATTGTCAACTTCGATAAATAAAATATATTACTGAGATGATTGTTCTGGGTCAACTTGACAACTGTTGTGTTTCATTTCAGGTCATCGAACAGATTACGCACAAATTATAGATGAATGTGGTTGAGCAATTGTACACAAAAGTGGTTGCAATGAACTTGAAGTTGATGAACTAATGGTCATCACGATTATTACGGTCGTGGCAGAAGTATGCAATTCTCCTGGAGTGTATGGGAGGAAAAGCTCTAGTCCGTTGCTTCTTTGCAAAAATTGCGAGCTATAAATCCGTTTATATATTGGGGCTATTCCATGTGTGGGCAATGCTAAATGTGCCTTCGCAAAATCCCTGACGGATTTGTAACTTACCAACATGATTTGGTAATCACATTACATTGGAATTCGTCTTACTTTATCCTATGAATCACCGGCATCACGTATTCACTCTGAAAATACATAGACTGCTGCACGTTCTTGCTCACTCTAACCTCTTTCGTGTTACACTAGTGTAATGAGATGACGGATCGTACAACTAAAAGATTTCGGACATCGACCAGTCAATAACGTCCTGAATTTACACGATCTTTACAAACCACACGATAAACTAATTCTTCATTTAGCAGCTGACTGGGAATTGTCACGAGCGGTTGTGGAAAAGTGACATCGAAAATGGTAATGTAGTCTTTTGCCTCATTTTCACACTTAACATTTGTGGAAAATTTGCTTAATTTAATAAGTATACCATTAAAGTGCATCATGAAATTCTTGTGCCGTTATTTTCTTTTGACATTTTGAATCCAAAATCTGCAGTTCCAGCTGTCAAAGTTTGATACTTTTATCTGCCACCTTCCTTTCGGTAAAAGTATGACATTGGGAAAATCAATTAGCACTATACTGCTCACCGTTAACCCTTCTAAGTGGACAAGACAAGCTTACGAAGAAGACCGGGTTTCTGATCCAACCGAATTTGTGATTACAATGCGTTTCTTCTACT